>PIJE02002278.1:51894-57834 GCA_002895965.2 Coryphaenoides rupestris
AGCCCGGACGGCATCGAGGACAAACGATATACGCCACACTGATGTGGATGATGATATAAAACATATTTTTGGATGAAAAAAAGAGGATAAGAACACTGTAAAAGGACGAGGAGGAGGAGGGGAGGAGGAGGAGAGGAGGAGGCGGCTTTCTGTGCGGTTTCTTGCGCCCCCTCCTGGTTGACGCGAGGCAGGCCGTCGGGGTTCGAGCGCGACGAGAGGCTAACGTGGACGTGGACTTCAGCGGACTCAACTGTGAGCTGTTTCTCTGCAGCTTTCTTTTACGTAATGACGGAAACAAAAACGAAAATATTCTTCTTCTTTTTTTTTTTTTTGCAATTGTTTTTAAGCTGTGAATTCCCCGAGTCTTCAACGGATATCAAAATGGCTTTGAGGCGTTGATCGTGAAACGGATTCTTTTTTTGGTTTGGGTTTTTTTTTTTCCGTTGCCAAATGACATCTATTTTGTAAATAAGATCTTCCCCACCACCACCCACCCCCACCGACCCACCCTGGGCCTCACGGTGCCAAAGGATAACCTCTCCTACACCGACCTCTGACCCCAGCCCGACCCCTCACCTTCCTTCCCCCCGGCTTATGAATCATTATTTTTACTGTTGCTTTGTTTTGTTTTTATTATCACCAATCATCAATTTTCATCATTATCATCATTTTCTAAAAAAATAAAAAATAAATATATATATATATATATATATACAGTATATATTCTGAATTCTGAAGGAGAATTCTGGTCTGTCAGTGACATGAACTGTGAATCTGTGTTTCCATGGCTGTTCGTCCTGCCCGTCCCCACCCCGCTGTACCTGTCTCACACCCGCTGTACCTGTCTCACACCCGCTGTACCTGTCTCACACCCGCGTACCTGTCTCACAACACCTGTGTAGAGCTCGGGCAGCCGGGGGTCTTCTAACATAAAGGTCCGTGGGAAGAGTTCAGAAAGCAGCTCTTTTAACAATGCTTACGGTTCGCCTTTTCATTTTGTAACGTGACTTCATTTTTCTCATTTCCTTCTTTGCGTTCTGCCATGTTGTAGTTCTTTAGTTACGTGCCATATAGCTGACATATCTTTAAAAAAGAAAATAAGTTAATTGTGGGAATTAAAATCAACTGGGCAATTTTTGCAATCTGGTATAATCCCGGTGCGATCTCCGCTCAGTGTTTGATTTTGATTTTGTCTGGTCCGTGTTAAATGCTCGTCTGATCGGTCTAATCGATGAATCGGTCGTTGGTTGTGGGGAGTATTTCTTCAGGGTCTGAAATGAGATGTTGTGGACGTGGAAAGTCTGAAAATTTGCCCAAAGATTTGCCACAAAACAAAATCAAAAAAGGGGGAAAAAAAAAGAAAGAAAGAATCACGATATAAACCCCGACATTGACAATATGAGACGGTAACTGTTTGAAACCTCGCTCGTGAAAAATACAAACGCGACCGACGAACGCGACTACGTTCCCAGCAGATATTTTGTACATTTTATTTGTGGAATCGAGAATCGCGGCCTCAGAAAAAGATGAAAAATGATTTTTTGTACGCCTGCCCACCCGCCGCCCCCCCCGCCCCACTGATCACTGTGCATATCCCCGCTGTTCGCTCACCAATAAAATATTACGTCAGTCCCAACATCGCCTCTTGTGAAATCATCCATTGATTTGTGTGTTTCCCAGACAGTCGGTGTTGTGTGTGTGTGTGTGTGTGTGTGTGTGGTGTGTGTG
Source organism: Coryphaenoides rupestris (assembly GCA_002895965.2). Classification (NCBI taxonomy): domain Eukaryota; kingdom Metazoa; phylum Chordata; class Actinopteri; order Gadiformes; family Macrouridae; genus Coryphaenoides; species Coryphaenoides rupestris. The sequence goes on from PIJE02002278.1 coordinate 53,623, forward strand.
TGTGTGTGTGTGTGTGTGTGTGTGTGTGTGTGTGTGTGTGTGTGTGTGCCAGAGGTCTGACGGGAAATGCTCGCCCACTTTCCCAGTGAACTGATCAAATACACATAAATGCGTCGGGTTGTTCGTGTTAAAGGTTCACTGATAAACAAGTCAAGTCAAGTCAATGTTATTTGTATCGTCCTTAATCCCAGTTACAGTATTCTAGGGCTTTCCAGGCCATATGATTATGGGGCCGTGTGATTATGACACCCCCCCCCCCCCCCCCCGCCCCCCAGCCCCAGTTTCATATATTTGGTTTTGTTTGGCTATGTCTGCGTTTTTAGTCACTAGATATGCAGGTAACAACTTTTAACTTTTAACAATTAACTGTGTGTGTGAGCGCGTGCGTGCGTTTGTATTAATAAACTTGATGCATAAAAGTGTAAAACACACACCACACACATTAACACACACATTAACACACACTGCTTCCTGCAGAATCTGGTGGCTGAGGTAAGTTCATGCTGTGAACAATTGACCCTGTTTTGATCGATGTGTGTTTGCACACACACACACACACACACACACACACACACACACACACACACACACACACACACACACACACACACACACACACACACACACACACACACACACACACACACACGGTGCATAGCAGCGGGTACTCCGGTCACAGCACACCAGCGAGCTGCGTTCTCGGCCATAATGTGGAGTTCTGAGCCGGACAGACGGAGGTGCCATCTTTTCCTGGTTCCTCTCCTGCTCAGAAGGTAGATTCCCCTTTGTCTCATTGGGTCTGGTTTTGGCGCAGAACCAGAACCAGAACCAGAACCAGAACCGGAACCGGACCAGGAGGTGCAGGCCTGCGGTTGGATTCACGAGAGTAAAGGGTTTCACACCAGAGGATAGATATGTAGAGATACTGCCTGTAGATATGTTTCTATCAAGAGGTTCAATGGGAGTTTTTGATCCGTAGTATTCTTACACGTTACTGTGATGTGTTTCAAATTGCTATTAGTTTTTTTTTAAATAAGTTACAAAAGAGATATGTAGAGAGATGTAGATATGTACAGTATATGTCTATTTTAGTCTTTTAAGCAACATTTTGCTTCTGCCTATTTATTTACATCCAAACACCGACCAGTCAGTCTGCAATCCACCTGTGGCACATAATGACGGACTAACAATTTGAACCAGAGACTTTTATTTCATATTTTTTGTACATTTTTACACTTCTTCTTGAATTCAATCTATTGTAAGCGTTGCCATAGCAACACCCGGCAACGAGGAGGCGAGTGTCCCCGCGGCCCCTCCCCTCCCGGCACCGGGGTCGCATTTCCGGTGAACTGTGAGCTCTTCCGATTGGAGCCGGTGGTCGCACTGTGACACCTGCCAGAGGAAGAGGGTGAGCAGGAGAGCAACCTTTCACAATAAGAGTCCCTCTCTCTCGTACAAGCATGAGTCATAGTCTAGCGACAGAGAGAGAGAGAGAGAGAGAGAGACAGACAGAGAAAGAGAGAGAGAAGCAGAGAGAGAGAGACAGACAGCCACAGCACAGAGAAAGAGAGGAAGAACTGAGAGAGAGAGAGACAGAACACAAGAGAGAGGAGAGAGGAGAGCGAGAGAGAGAGACAGACACAGAGAGAGAGAGAGGAGAGAGAGAGGAGAGAGAGAGGAGACAGACACAAGACAGAGAGAGAAAGAGAGGGAATGTCTCTCTCTCTTTCTCTTCCCTCTCTTCCTCTATGTCTCTCTCTCTCATCTCTCTCTCTTGCTTCCTCTGTCTTTCTCCCTCCATCTGTCTCTGTACCTCTCTCTCTCTCTCTCTCTCTCGCTCTCCCTCTCTCTCTCTCTCTATCTCTCACTCTCTCTGTCTCTCTCTCTCTCTCTCCCTCGGTCTGTCTGTCTGTCTCTCTCTCTTTCTCTTCCCTCTCTTCCTCTATGTCTCTCTCTCTCATCTCTCTCTCTTGCTTCCTCTGTCTTTCTCTCTCGCTCTCTGTCTCCCTCCATCTGTCTCTGTACCTCTCTCTCTCTCTCTCTCTCTCTCTCTCCCTCTCTCTCTCTCTGTCTGTGTGTCTGTCTCTCTCTCTCTCTCTACCTCTCTCTCGCTCTCCCTCTCTCTCTCTCTGTCTGTGTGTCTGTCTCTCTCTCTCGCTCTCCCTCTCTTTCTATCTCTGTCTGTGTGTCTGTCTCTCTCTCTCGCTCTACCTCTCTCTCTCTCTGTCTGTGTGTCTGTCTCTCTCTCTCTACCTCTCTCTCGCTCTCCCTCTCTTTCTCTCTGTCTGTGTGTCTGTCTCTCTCTCTCTTTCTCTGTCTGTCGGTGTCTGTCTCTCTCTCTCGCTCTTCCTCTCTTTCTCTCTCTGTATGTGTGTCTGTCTCTCTGTCTCTTTCTCTCTCTGTCTGTGTGTCTGTCTCTCTCTCTCTTTCTCTGTCTGTCTCTCTCTCTCTCTCTCTCTGTTGCTAGACTATGACTCATGCTGTACGAGAGAGAGAGGACTCTTATTGTGAAAGTTGCTCTCCCTGCTCACCCTCTTCCTCTGGCAGGTGTCACAGCGCGACCACCGGCTCCAATCGGAGAGCTCACAGTTCACCGGAAATGCGACCCCGGTGCCGGGAGGGGGAGGGGCCGCGCGGACACTCGCCTCCTCGTTGCCGGGTGTTGCTATGGCAACGCTACAATAGATTGAATTCAAGAAGAAGTGTAAAAATGTACAAAAAATATACAATAAAAGTCTCTGGTTCAAATTGTTAGTCCGTCATTATGTGCCACAGGTGGATTGCAGAATGACTGGTCGGTGTTTGGATGTAAATAAATCGCAGAAGCAAAATGTGCTTAAAAGACTAAAATAGACATATACTGTACACATATACATCTCTCTACATATCTCTTTTGTAACTTATTTAAAAAAAAACTAATAGCAATTTGAAACACATCACAGTAACGTGTAAGAATACTACGGATCAAAAACTCCCATTGAACCTCCTGATAGAAACATATCTACAGGCAGTATCTCTACATATCTATCCTCTTGTGTGAAATACAACCGCAGGCCTGCACCTCCTGGTCCGGTTCCGGTTCTGGTTCTGGTTCTGGTTCTGGTTCTGCGCCAAAACCAGACCCAATGAGACAAAGGGGAATCTACCTTCTGAGCAGGAGAGGAACCAGGAAAAGATGGCACCTCCGTCTGTCCGGCTCAGAACTCCACATTATGGCCGAGAACGACGCAGCTCGCTTCTTTCTTTCTTTTTTTTTCCCCCTTTTTTGATTTTGTTTTGTGGCAAATCTTTGGGCAAATTTTCAGACTTTCCACGTCCACAACATCTCATTTCAGACCCTGAAGAAATACTCCCCACAACCAACGACCGATTCATCGATTAGACCGATCAGACGAGCATTTAACACGGACCAGACAAAATCTAAATCAAACACTGAGCGGAGATCGCACCGGGATTATACCAGATTGCAAAAATTGCCCAGTTGATTTTAATTCCCACAATTAACTTATTTTCTTTTTTAAAGATATGTCAGCTATATGGCACGTAACTAAAGAACTACAACATGGCAGAAAGCAAAGAAGGAAATGAGAAAAATGAAGTCACGTTACAAAATGAAAAGGCGAACCGTAAGCATTGTTAAAAGAGCTGCTTTCTGAACTCTTCCCACGGACCTTTATGTTAGAAGACCCCGGCTGCCCGAGCTCTACGCAGGTGTTGTGAGACAGGTACAGCGGGTGTGAGGTACAGCGGGTGTGAGACAGGTACAGCGGGTGTGAGACAGGTACAGCGGGGTGGGGGCGGGCAGGACGAACAGCCTCTTTTCTTTTTTTTTCCCCTTTTTTTGATTTTGTTTTGTTGGCAAATCTTTGGGAAATTTTTTCGACTTTTCCACGTCCACAACATCTCATTTTAGACCTGAAGAATACTTACTCCCACAACGACAACGACCGATTATCGATGAGACCAGGAACTACAGTACGAAGCCATTTAACAAGGAACCAGGAACAAAATCAAAATCAAAACCACTGAGCGTGAGTTTGCACCGGGATTATAATACCAGATTTGCAAAAATTGCCTCAGTTGATTTTAATTTCCCTACCAATTAACATTATTTTCTTTTTTAAAGATATGTCAGCTATGATGGCACGTAACTAAAGAACTACAACATGGCAGAAGCCAAAGAAGGAAAACATGGAAGAACATTGAAAAGAA
>PIJE02002279.1:8017-10517 GCA_002895965.2 Coryphaenoides rupestris
GACGGTACTGGTTAGACGGTAGGGCTTAGACTAGACGTACTGGGACGACTCGTAGGACAGTACTGGTAGGACGGTACTGGTAGGACAATACTGGTAGGGCAGTACTGGTAGGACAATACTAGTAGGACGGTTACTGGTAGGACCGTACTGGTAGGACAGTACTGGGAGGACAGTACTGGTAGGACCGTACTGGTAGGACAGTACTGGGAGGACAGTACTGGTAGGACAGTATCAGTAAGACCAAACTGGTAGGACCGTACTGATAGGACAGTACTAGTAGGACCGTACTGGTAGGACAGTATCGGCACTCATGCAGAATAGTAACATAGGAAAAGACGCCAGACATACAGTGTGTGTGTGTGTGTGTGTGTGGATTTTTTTTAATCGTGTGGTTGCGCATTTTTTTTATTATTTTGTTTTCTTCCTCTTAGTTAGTTAGTCTCCATTGTATATTGTTAAGAACAAGGGAACCACCAGTGGCAGTGTGTGTGTGTGTGTGTCTGTCTGTCTGTGTGTGTGTGTGTGTGTGTGTGTGTGTGTGTGCTCGTGTGTATGTTTGTGTGTGTGTGTTTATTCTCACCTCTTCGTCACATGACTGCGGTTGCAGGATCCAGTTTCTCTTGGTCTGTTACCATGGTTACGCCCTGCCTATGCCTGTAAATAAATTCAGAATATTTGTTACGTTGATTAAAAATAAAGCACAATTCCTCTCCGCTTCTCTGACTCTCTCAAACGCACGCATACACGCACACACACGCATACACACACACACACACACACACACACTTTCTGCATGTTGCATATTCAGACTGAGGGCATATAAGTAGCTGTAATTAAAATGCTATTTAGTGGCAGAAGCAGTCCTAAAAATATGCTTAAGTCCAACAGCTAAAAAAAAAACCTTTTGGCCTCTGCTGTGTGTGTGCATATATGTGCATGACACGCACATACCGGTCATATCAAAACCCTTACACAAGTGTTTACACGCGACGTGGAGCACGGGCATTAGCATAACTTGTTATTTCAGTATTCATCTGCATAAGTGGAGACAGCGAGAGCTCAATCTATCCCCTGGAGCCAGCCATTAACTTATGCTAAGACTTGCTAATCATTTGTCATGAATCAGTAATCATTAGTGATTGCACACTCTCCTGCAGCAGAGCCCCCTAGGCCAGCGCACAGCAACAGTAAGGGTCTCGCTGTACACAGCCCCCCGCGTCTTCCGTTCTGCGAGGTAAGCGTCGGCAGCGCCTCCGCTGTGTCATTGGTCGTCCGATCACACGTGCCAGTGGTCGTGGTTGTGGTTGTACGTGCGGAGTTGGATGGAATCTGTTGTCTTGAAAATACACCTTTAATATCTTCCTTAAAGACCCTATTCCCAGAGGGGCAATAAAGCTTTAATTCATTCATTCATTTATTTCGTTCTTCCGACGTAAGTCACGTGGCATTTTATTTATTTATTTATTTAAAAAATGTTAATTTACCGGGGACAGTGCACATTAATCAACACTTCAGTTTCTACATCTCAGTGTAAATGTGCCAGAGTTAGCTAATGAGCTAATTTTCATCTGTAGTCCCTGGGCAGGTTATTACAATAACAGCGGCCGAAAATAACATTGAGCAAACGCCTTCCATAAAGCGTCTGCATATCACCATGAGGTTGGGTTTTGCGGGAATGTTTGTTGAGTTGGCGAGAGCAGAGCAGAGCTTTGATATCTGAATCTGTCAAAAAAAGCAAAGCTGGCTGTCAGTCACTGTGCTCCGAGTTACGGTTGACAGTAGAGCCGACAAAATACTTGTCAGTTTAATACCAGTGCAGGCCTCATGTGTCATAACTTCGTAATACAGCCGCATATCGGAAGCAAGCGCAAATACATTTTTGGGTGCAAATGTATGAAAAACACCTACATTACATTTTAACATTTCTATTTTTTTGTGTCTATATTCTGGTGTTGCAGTAATTCAATAGGTAACCGAATTTGGACCGAAGAGAGATAATTTGTAATTTTGTGGGAACTTTAATGTAATAATGAAAGCATAACAATGTTATCATCAGAAATGTACAGTTGTGGTCAAAAGTTTCCATACACTTGTAAAGAACATGTATGTCATGGCAGTCCAGAGTTTCCAATCATTTCTACAACTCTTATGTGATTGATTGGAGCACATACTTCTTTGTCACAAAAAACATTCATGAAGTTTGGTTCTTTTATGAATTTATTATGGGTCTACTGAAAATGTGACCAAATCTGCTGGGTCAGAAATATACATACAGCAACATGAATGATATTATAAACATGTGGCCTCTTAACTTCTTGTGAGTGATTATGATTGACTACAGCTGGTGACTCATTTGATACGATCATTAGACTCAGACACAAACACTACAATGGGAAAGTCAAAGGAGCTCAGCACGGATCTGAAAAAGCGGATCATTGACTTGAACAAGTCAGGAAAGTCACTTGGAGCAATTTCAAAGCAGCTACAGGTCCCGAGATCA
>PIJE02002279.1:23017-43744 GCA_002895965.2 Coryphaenoides rupestris
ATAGGAGGCTGTCCGTCAACCTAGGGAGGCGAAGCTCCAAGCCCCCCTCATACCCCACTAGTCCTATCCTATCGCTGAGGAGGGGGGCGGGGCCTAGGAGGGCTTTTCGGAGACACCGGATTCGGAGAGTGAATTTTCCGAACTGCATCGACCCTCCTGGCAAACGAACGATATTACGAACCCACCCAACAGAAGCGTCGGAAGCCGGTTTCCAACGCATCGCGGAAGAAGCATACAGAGAGGCCTTTCGGATGCCTTCAGATGAGCCACCGTAAACAGACATTTATGAAACAAATGAACACAACACTCACCGCTTCTGTTTCCGTCCTGGAAGTTCCTGGGACTGGATGATTGTCTGCACACGGCCATGGGGTTGGAACAGCCACTGCTGCCACGGTAACCGTAGGAGTGCTTGGGTTGGAAGCCCGTCGCCATGACGCCGAAGGCCGAGTCGCTGGGGTCGACGGCGTAGCGCTTCGAGTCCACCGGGTCGCACAGGAAGTCGTCGGGCACAGAGGTCTCCGCTGGAGGGAGGGAGAAGGGAGCAGGAAGTGACGTCGGAAAAGGTTTAGGTCGTTGAGGAAGACGTGAGCACCAGTCTGTCCGGTCTGTATACTGTGTGCCGTAAGGAATAGGCCGGCGATGTTATGGGAAAAGTGAGAAACGGATTTCAGTAAGTATGCGGTCGTGGAGTTCCAGAATCCCCTGTCTGTTGCTGTTAGTCTCAGGTCTAAAGTAGACGTTAGCGTGTCCTGACTGGGTATAATTTGAAACTGTCAGGCTGGGTAAACCTCAGCATGGCGCCGGACAACAAAACACTCAAATGTGTCACGTCGCCTGTTTTTAGACGTCGACGTTAATAGAGAAAGACAAATGGCTACCTGGCTTGTGTGTGTGTGTGTGTGTATACAGAGAGAAGCCTCACATAACAACAGCCTCCAAATTGGAAATTCAGGGGACGTCAAGCGGCTTAAACAAAGCCATTCACTTGATTTAAGACGCCATGTTCTTTGCCCGCGCTCTCTCATGACCCCTAATTGTGGCACGAAGGGGAAGATTTAGCTGCCGTGTGATTTATCTCAGCTACGGGAAAAAGGGAATTACCTCTACACATGTAATTACACAAGAAGGTCAAAGTTGGGCCGTTTATGTGGTAAAATCAATTAAATGACGGCAAAGAAATAGCCAGATGGGAATTTATTGTACGCCTTTCTTAAGACACCTTTGCCCCCGTGCAAAATAACACACACGCACACACGCACACACAAACACATGCACACACACACACACACGCTTGTGCACGTACACAACACTGCAGTACAGCCTCTGCATGATAATATTTTATTATTATTATTATTTCCACTCTGAATATACCTGCACTAAGAGGCAATAAAAGCAGTTGGTATAATGGGCGTTGAAATATCGCCCCACATGAATATGCTAGTGTGTTCTAAGGAATACATTGTAAATATCTACATATACCATTGGCATTACACAATTAAGTTAATTAAAAGGAAAGCTAATTAAAATTACATTATCCTCCGGAGCAACATAACAAGACACAAGAATGACTGTATATAATACAGACTAGTATAAGCTGTCCTGAGAGCAGCTTCGAAAATATTCGCTTAATGTATGCAAATCTTTTCATTTTTTTCCCCTCCTGGATTTAATCAGAGGGCAGCTTCGTATATTTGTGCGTTAGCTTGGGGGGGCTTGTGTGTGTGTGTGTGTCTGTGTGCGTGTCTGTGTGTGTGTCTGTGTGCGTGCGACTGTGTGTGTGTGTGTGACAGCGTGTCATATCCTATGGTTTACAGATTTTCCTACGGTCCTTGATTCTTAACATTTTCATTCATTCCACTGCAAATATTGCTGGAGCCATTTTCAAGCATTTGGGAATATTCAGAGATAGCGAGAAATGAAATACATGATGAAGGAAGAAAGGCAAAGAAATTCCCATTCGCCTTTATGAAAGATCAAAGACAACTCAGAGCGACGCAGGAGAGAGGAGAGACGGATACAAATGAATATTTATGAAAAAAATCGTGTGTGTGTCGTATGAATATTACATTTCAGAGATAATATGATACCATGTTTATTATATGATACTATATGATCATTTGAAGACATGTAATTTAATTTCAGCAATTCCCTCTCTCTTGCTCTCTCTCACACACACACAACACAACACACACAACACAACCACACACACACACACACACACACACACACACACACACACACACACACACACACACCACACACAACACACACACACACACCCACACACCACACACACCACGGGCCCTGAGTACGAGTCGCGCCAGCCCTTGCACCCCCACTCCTACGTTGAGAAGATTTAAATCTTAAACACAGAAATCTTTTCTCCTCAGCTGTCAGGAGAGAGAGATTCCTTAGATCAAGGACAGACTGTGTTTGATGAAACGGCTTGGATGTTTGTTTCTGTGTGTGAGAGCGAGAGAGAGACCCAGTTACCCAGCAAATCGCAGGCAGACAGACAGACAGACAGACAGACAGACAGACAGACAGACAGATCGATAGAGCGATACAGCTTCAAGTAGTGAAGACAGGAATTGTATACATGCATTGTGTTCTTGTCTAATAGAAAGTTGAGTGTTTGGCCCGATTATGCACACAAATTTAGGTCGACGACTCCATCCCTACAAGACACCGTCTTTACCTGTAGTATTACTGTCATAATACAAGGTCCGGCATAGGGCTCACAGGCAGACTGCACTACCGGAACCTCCCAACATATATCCTATCGTTCCCGCCGCAAGTCGCTTCCCCCTGACACCCATTGTGTGTGTGTGTGTGTGTGTGTGTGTGTGGGGGGGGGGTACCTGTATGGGCGTGGGGCGTGGCCGAGCGGGGGACGAGGGCGGCGTCCTGGGGGATGGAGCTCATCTCCGGCTCCGGGGTGCTGCTGGGGGGGGAGGAGTCAGCTAGCGGAGACATCAGCATCCTGGGCTTCAGCTGCACGACACACTACACACACACACACACACACACACACACACACACACACACACACACACACACAGACACACACACACACACAGACACACAGACACACACACACACACACACACACACACACACACACATACACACACACACACAGACACACACACAGACACACACATTGTGGTGTGTGCGTTGTGTGTGTGTGTGTGTGTGTGTGTGTGTGTGTGTGTGTGTGTGTCTGTGTGTGTGTGTGTGTGTGTGTGTGTGTGTGTGTGTGTGTGTGTGTGTGTGTCTGTGTGTGTGTGTGTCTGTGTGTGTGTTGTGTGTGTCTGTGTGTGTGGATACATTTTTATCTGTGTGTGTACACGTGCAGCTGAAGCCCAGGATGCTGATGTCTCCGCTAGCTGACTCCTCCCCCCCCAGCAGCACCCCGGAGCCGGAGATGAGCTCCATCCCCCAGGACGCCGCCCTCGTCCCCCGCTCGGCCACGCCCCACGCCCATACAGGTACCCCCCCCCCACACACACACACACACACACACACACACACACACACACACACACACTCAACTTTCTATTAGACAAGAACACAATGCATGTATACAATTCCTGTCTTCACTACTTGAAGCTGTATCGATCTGTCTGTCTGTCTGTCTGTCTGTCTGTCTGTCTGTCTGTCATTTGCTGGGTAACTGGGTCTCTCTCTCGCTCTCTGTCTCTCTCTCTCTCTCTCTCTCTCTCACACACACACACACACACACACACAGAAACAAACATCCAAGCCGTTTCATCAAACACAGTCTGTCCTTGATCTGAGGAATCTCTCTCTCCTGACAGCTGAGGAGAAAAGATTTCTGTGTTTAAGATTTCAATTCCAAACGAGAATATTTTGAATCGGCTTCACAAAGCCTTCTGTTACACCAGCCTGTGTGTGTGTGTGTGTGTGTGTGTGTGTGTGTGTGTGTGTGTGTGTGTGTGTGTGTGTGTGTGTGTGTGTGTGTGTGTGTGTGTGTGTGTGTGTGTGTGTGTGTGTGTGTGTGTGTGTGTGTGTGTGTGTGTGTGTGTGTGTGTGTGTGTGTGAGAGAGAGAGAGAGAGAGAGAGAGGGAATTGCTGAAATTAAATTACATGTCTTCACATGATCATATAGTATCATATAATAAACATGGTATCATATTATCTCTGAAATGTAATATTCATACGACACACACACGATTTTTTTCATAAATATTCATTTGTATCCGTCTCTCCTCTCTCCTGCGTCGCTCTGAGTCGTCTTTGATCTTTCATAAAGGCGAATGGGAATTTCTTTGCCTTTCTTCCTTCATCATGTATTTCATTTCTCGCTATCTCTGAATATTCCCAAATGCTTGAAAATGGCTCCAGCAATATTTGCAGTGGAATGAATGAAAATGTTAAGAATCAAGGACCGTAGGAAAATCTGTAAACCATAGGATATGACACGCTGTCACACACACACACACACAGTCGCACGCACACAGACACACACACAGACACGCACACAGACACACACACACACACACAAGCCCCCCCAAGCTAACGCACAAATATACGAAGCTGCCTCTGATTAAATCCAGGAGGGGAAAAAAATGAAAAGATTTGCATACATTAAGCGAATATTTTCGAAGCTGCTCTCAGGACAGCTATACTAGTCTGTATTATATACAGTCATTCTTGTGTCTTGTTATGTTGCTCCGGAGGATAATGTAATTTTAATTATCTTTCCTTTTTAATTAACTTAATTGTGTATGCCAATGGTATATGTAGATATTACAATTGTATTCCTTAAGAACACACTAGCATATTCATGTGGCGATATTTCAACGCCATTATACCAACTGCTTTTATTGCCTCTTAGTGCAGGTATATTTCAGCAGTGGAAATAATAATTAATAATAAATTATATCATGCAGAGGCTGTACTGCAGTGTTGTGTACGTGCACAAGCGTGTGTGTGTGTGTGCATGTGTTGTTTGTGCGTGTGTGTGGTCGCGCGGTGGTGTGGTTATTTTGCACGGGGGCAAAGGTGTCTTAAAGAAAGGCGTACAATAAATTCCCATCTGGCTATTTCTTTGCCGTCATTTAATTGATTTTACCACATAAACGGCCCAACTTTGACCTTCTTGTGTAATTACATGTGTAGAAGGTAATTCCCTTTTTCCCGTAGCTGAGATAAATCACACGCCAGCTAATCTTCCCCTTCGTGCCACAATTAGGGGTCATGAGAGAGCGCAGGGCAAAAGAACATGGCGTCTTAAATCAAGTGAATGGCTTTGTTTAAGCCGCTTGACGTCCCCTGAATTTCCAATTTGGAGGCTGTTGTTGTGTGAGGCTCCTCTCTGTATACACACACACACACAGGCCAGTAGCCATTTGTCTTTCTCTATTAACGTCGATGTCGAAAAACAGGCGACGTGACACATTTGAGTGTTTTGTTGTTCCGGCGCCATGCTGAGGTTTACCCAGCCTGACGGTTTCAAAATTATACCCAGTCAGGACACGCTAACGTCTTACTTTAGACCTGAGACTAACAGCAACAGGACAGGGGATTCTGGAACTCCACGACCGCATACTTACTGAAATCCGTTTCTCAGTTTTCCCATAACATCGCCGGCCTATTCCTTACGGCACACAGTATACAGACCGGACAGACTGGTGCTCACATCTTCCTCAACGACCTAAACCTTTTTCTGACGTCACTTCCTGCTCCCTTCTCCCTCCCTCCAGCGGAAGACCTCTGTGCCCGACGACTTCCTGTGCGACCGGTGACTCGAAGCGCTAACGCCGTCGACCCCAGCGACTCGGCCTTCGGCGTCATGGCGACGGGCTTCCAACCCAAGCACTCCTACGGTTACCGTGGCAGCAGTGGCTGTTCCAACCCCATGGCCGTGTGCAGACAATCATTCCAGTCCCAGGAACTTCCAGGACGGAAACAGAAGCGGTGAGTGTTGTGTTTCATTTGTTTTCATAAATGTCTGTTTACGGTGGCTCATCTGAAGGCATCCTTAAAGGCCTCTCTGTATGCGTCTTTCCGCGATGCGTTGGAAACCGGCTTCCGACGCTTCTGTTGGGTGGGTTCGTAATATCGTTCGTTTTGCCAGGAGGGTCGATGCAGTTCGGGAAAATTCACTCTCGGAATCCGGTGTCTCCAAAAAGCCCTCCTAGGCCCCCCCCCCCTCCTCAGCGATAGGATGGGACTAGTGGGGTATGGGAGTGGGTGGGGGCTTGGAGGCTGCCTCCCTAGGTGATGGACAGCCTCCTATACTTTAGTACTTGCCCCAATATGGCCCAGTTTCTGTGGAACTATACAAGGTAGAGGTCGAATTCGGCATCTGATTTTTTTTTGATCTCAGAACATAGTGGCCTTAACGATGTCCGCCTCCTTAATGACTTCTGTATTCACTTGTACGTTGCTTGCCATAGAAAGCAAACACTTACAGTATATCACCAATCATCTTTGAACAAGTGCTATCTTATTCACATCTAATACTCCTTGTTCCAGTGAACGGTTTTAAAAGACTGTGTTACAGATGACGGATGAATCTCTGCAAACCCTGATCATAGTGACCCGCTGTTGTTGAACCCATGTCAATGATAATAATACTCCCGCGGCATCGGAAAACATGATGTCAACAGAGCCTGTTGTTCCCCTCCGCCCAGCAGCGTACAGCCCAGGCTCTGAGGCTGGAGACTGCAAACGCCCCGCTGGCAAAGACCCGTCCCGCTGGGGGGTGGAGGAGGTGGTGTGGTTCATCAAGGACTCGGACCCCCAGGCCCTGGGTCCGCACGCCGAAGCCTTCAGGAAACACGTGAGTCCCAGGTCCCAGAGTGCACAATACCGCTCCGAGTACTAGTACTATGTTAATGGAAAAAAAAACATCACTGCAGCCTGACCTTTGTTTCTTTGAGTTTCTTTTCCAAATTTAAGATGTTATTTTCAACTAAAGAATAGGATATGTACAGAACTCATCACTGGATTTTTTGTTGCTGATACCACTGCCATGTCTCTGCAAAATGACATTTTACGATGAATCACTAAACAATCACAAACCAAAAACCCCATTACTACCAACATAATAACGAACTAACTCATTCCAATGCTCCTATGCTCCCAAAATGGCGGCTCTCATTGCGATGCGACGTCGCGCTGTACAAGCCCGGCAAAGTAAAATGAGCAGACAATGAGAAAATGAATCCAAAAAATTCTTAATTGCCAAATCCACCACCCACTATTCATGGATGGTGGGTTAGGCAATTAACTATTAATGTGTGAGGATGATGAATCAACAAAGGGATTTATTCCCGCAGAATACATTTTGAGGGGAAGAAAAAAAGATGGAGATGGAAATCATTTTTTATTAATATAACAAAAGCGAAAATGTATCCATATTTCAGATTTCTCACGTTCATGTTAATCTGATGACCTCACTCTCGTCCTCCTCATGCCTCCAAGAGTCCTTTGTGCTCGCATCGTGACGCTATATAAGAGTGATGATGATCCTGCTGTCGGCCCGTGTGTCTCCGTGTCTCCCAGGAGATCGATGGAGACGCCCTCCTGCTGCTGAAGAGTGAGATGATGATGAAGTATCTGGGCCTGAAGCTGGGCCCCGCGCTCAAACTCTGCTACCACATCGACAGGCTCCGGCAGAACCGACCGTGATTCACCGGAGACGCGGCCAAAAGAGCTCTCTCTCTCTCTCTCCCTCTGTCTCTCCCTCTCTCTCTCGCCCCTCTCTCTCTTCTGTCTGTTTCTCTCTGGATTGATTTACACTTTTTCACCTTTTTTCTCCCAGGAGATCTATTCCCTCCCCTGCTACTGCAGCTCCCTTGAAGTTTTCACATTTCGCTTGTCAGTGAAAGTTCACGACCGGCGTAGTTTTTTTTGTTGTTTTTTACATTTTCTTACTCAACCGTTTGTTCTTTGCCTCTCAGACTCCACCCGGAACAACCTTACTCCACATTACTGCTGTAATACTTACAGAGAAAGAAGAATGTCCATTTACATCTTTGTCTGCTAGGTTTCTGAATCTGAAAGGCTTTGGGTTATAGGTAGTTCTCCTGGACACATGGCAACTGGGGAAATATGCCCTGCGGGAATAACAAATGTTTGCCTCCTAGAGCAGGTATTAATGTAATATATAATGTTTGTCTCATCTCTATCAGACTGCTAGTTTTAGCTGGAGTCTGCTGTACAGTTCTTTTCGTCTTGGTCTTTCCAATATGACAACATGAGATTCTTCCTTTGTGGAATCTTAACAACAGAACCAAGTTCTGATTGCTCTCTTTTACAAGAAAATATCTCTCTGATGATCTGTCCATCATTTTATTCTTGACAAAACACAACACAAGACACCATGGTGCTCGGTTGGCATGACAAGGACATACCTCCATGTTTTCATGTCAGAGGCATGTCCACCACCAACAACAATGAAGAAAGGAAGAAAAACACTCTCTTGGAGCCTTGGTGCATTCCAACAGTGCAGACTTGTAAACATTTACCGGGCGAGCCCATTAGGACGCCCCTTCCAAGCGTTTTGGCTGAGAGGAGTATGTGTAGCACAATCCTATGACTTGAAGGACCCTTCTCATAGTGTTTAAATGGAGAGGATGACTACTGCCATTATGTGACCTAATCAAAAATGTCATGGCATACATACACAAGCTCACACACACGCACATGGACTCACACTAGCTCACTCGCTCAGTGACACACAGACACACACACACACACACACACACACACATTTTGATGATTTTAATATTGAAAGTAATGACATTTTGTATTCATTAATAACTTAAAACATTAAAGTGTGAATTGTTGTTAAATAAAAGGTGTGTATAGTTTATAGAGAGCTGTCCGTTCTCAAAAAATGAATTAATATCACAATTAATGCTCAATCTCATGAAAAACTTTTGTTATGACTTTGACCTATATATTCATGTGCAACATTATATATGTGTGTATATGTGTCTCTTCATGGATTGTTTCATTTCCATATGCTTGTATAAACATGTAAGCCTTTAATATTAATCTTGTAGGCCTACTTTATTATACTTTTTATTTTATTTTTTTAGCCTTAATAGGGCTAATAGATTGTGTCATATTTTGTTTCTGTTTGTACATTTCTATATCATGTTTTATAATATTTAATTAGAATGATAAAAGTGGCATTTTCAATTATCTCCTCCTCCTCCTTTCATTCCTTGTGTCTTAAGTACGTGTTACCGCGAGAATAGCAGTTATCGCGGGACTATGGCTGCTATGCTATGCTAGTCTCGCGATAACTGCTGTTCTCGCTACTTCCTGGATCCCAAAACAGCGCGACATCCATGCTGTCCCTGTGTGCGGTCCTCCTTGGCGGTCAGTGAGAGGGTAAATAACAACAACAACCATGGCGGAGGTCTCGGAGAGGACGCTACAAGTGGCCGTCGCGGTGTCCTTCGCGGTCGGCTTCCTGACGGGCTGGCAGGCGAACCGCATGAGGCGACAGTTCCTGGACTGGAGGAAGAAGCGTTTACAGGCCAAGCTGACAGAAACACAGAAGAAGCTGGACCTCGCCTGAGCGGTAACACCTGGCTAACACCTGGGTAACACCTGGCTAACACTTGGGTTTTGTGTGTAGAGAAAGTCACATTTTTTGTATTAATCACATCATTTGATCAACATCACATCATAATTCATGTCTAGTTATGTCATCCTCACTGCCTGTCAGACAGGTTCACTAAAGTGTCATTATGTTAAATAAACCTAAACCTAAAAGCAGTAGTATATTCATGTTATGAATAGGCTGTATACTCTTAATGTCATGTGCAATATTCCCATGCTGCATCACCTTTCATTATGTGCAATATTCTTAATATTCTTTATATCATGTGCAATACTTCCTCTTAACATTATTATTATTACCCTTTTATTACACTTCAATTATTGCCACATTGTTGTGACTGAATATCTTATCTTGCCTATGTTGTTATACTTCTCCTAGGACTTAGACTTAGTGTAAATCTTATTTTATTTGTATTATTCTGTTTATTTCTCTATTGTTTTATTCTATTGCTATGCAACCTGGCACAAGAATTTCCTTCAGGATCAATAAGGTTCTATCTTTTCTTTTCTTTTCTTATCATTCATCGCTAATTATGAAGTCCTCACGACCTGTCAGACAGGTTCACCAAGTGTCAGGCCTCAGTGTCGTATGTTGAGCCTGGATTCTTAAATCCATCGTTCACATACATAATGTCACTCATGTTCATTCATGTTATGATGCATAATGTCCTCACAAATGACCCCGAATTGTGCACTGACTGTCTTGTCATTCATTCCTGTACTAAAGTCTTGTTTCTTGTTGTTTCAGGCCCAGGTGTCATTTAAGATGTTTCACCTTGGATCTATAACCAGCATTGTGGATCTTACTGGGATGGGTGGACTGAATGTCTAATGTGTGGGGGGAAAGATTGTATCAGTAACTTGGACTATGAAATCCTGACATCCACGTCTAAATACGAATGGAGAACTTTTCTGCCCTCAAGTATGTTGAAGCTGGAAGGATGTTTGTATGCCCGCGGAGCATAAACTGTGTTTTCTGCTCAAGCCATAGTCTAACGCAAATGCTGTAATTTATATGCTACACATCATGGGGATATGACAAAAATAAACTCTTTAAAAAAAAATCTGCATCTTGCAAAATCTTGCATTATGGTAACAATGTTGAGTGACTATACTGCATTTTGTTGGGCCATAATGGCCTGTTTTTGTTTTTTTACTAAGCCGTGTAAGATACAAATGAGGCATGAGCAGGATAGTCAGTTCAGATAGGATGACATTTCAGATAATATCCATCCATCCAAACATCTTTTTGCAATATATATCTGTTTGGAAGTGAGAACTGAAACCTGAAATACCCCCTATACAGAGCAGCAATTGGGGGCTAAATATATTTAGAATAATCAATTTAAAACTGGAAAATTGAAACGTTGACAAGAAAAAACATCATGGGGCGTAATAAAATATATATGTGCCGTATATGCTATTGAGTCGTAGCAGAGGTCCGGTTAAAAAAAAGCGAAGTGAACAATTCAAAACCGCCTTTGGCTCTTCCATCCATACCTGCATCAAGACTTTATGCACGGTGGGATTTCCTGCCTGGCTGGGCCTAACCCTCCAATTGAGGAATAGAGCCTTTGGCTGCACTCAGTCTTTCAGCCGTAGGGCACTCCCCGTCTTCCAGCTGTGCATGTCCAAGAACCACCAGAGCCACCCCTCAATGACTCCATGCACACTGGCCAACCAGAGCAACACCATTATTAAACCACTACTGAAAAACCCTAAACTGGACCCACAAACTCTGAATAACTACAGACCGATCTCCAACTTGCCTTTCTGAACTACTTGAAAAGAGCTGTCCAACTGACCGACTGCCTAGTACCTATCCCACAACAATCTTTTTGACAAATTTCAATCTGGCTCTCGGTCCCATCGCCTTGACCAGAGTGGTTAAAGACCTACGAATCACAGCCGATTCTGATCTGACATCACTGCTGTTGCTCCTTGACCCGAGTGCAGCCCTCGACACGGTTGACCATAACATACTTCTTCACCGCTTGGAGAAGCATATCGGCATCCAGGGGACGGTTCTTTCATGGTTCCACTCTTATTCATCAAATAGAACACAGCGTGTAAATTACAACACAATCTCCTGACGATCATTCAGTAAACTTTTGTTTACCCCAGGGATCAGTCCTTGGTTCAATGCTCTTTTCTATATATGGTGACAATTTGCAAATACGCTGTCAATTTTTATTGCTACGCTGATGACACACAGCTATAGGTACCCTTAAAGCCAAATGACCCTTCTCAAATATTTAACCTAGAAGCAAGTCTACTAGAAATAAAACAATGGATGGGTATGAACTTTCTGTTCTTAAATGCTGATAAAACAAAGTTACTAGTTGCTAGACCAGCCAAACATCGAAAATCATGTGTTAACATTGATAGCTGTATTATCACTGAAAGTCTGACAATCAACATCTTGGAGTGATTTTTGATTCTCGGCTGATATTCCAGTCTCATATCAAGGCTATTACCAAGACGGCATTTTTTCATCTCAGCAATATTCGATCCATGCTATCAATATGTGGTGCTGAAATGCTAATACATGCATTTCTATCTTCTGGACTTGATTACTGTAATGTCCTTCTCTCTGGTCTCCCTGCTTGTGCTACTCTACTAGGAGTCTTCAGCTTGTGCAGAATGCTGCAGCCGGAATCCTGACAAAAACAAAAAATATGACCATATAACACCTTGTAGCGGTTCTCCTACCACAATGCCACAAGCATGTGGAAGTGGCTTAGTTCGGGGTTCCTCCAAGGACACTCACCCCAATGTGGCCAGCCAGTCAGCCTCCCCCTCCATCCTGGAGACCTCACACATACCCCCGACACTGAATTGGGGCTGGAAAATCCCCAGCTTCGACCTACTCCCCCCTCCTCCATCCAAAACAAAAAACCCCAACCCCACTGTCTCCAATGTGGCCAGCCGACCCACCTCCCCCCCCTGGAGACTGGAGGCTGGGGCTGCTGCCTTGGTTGGCGGAGGAGTCCATGGATCGTCCACTCACGTCCCCAGCAGTGGTCAGCCAACCCCCCTCCCCCTCCATCCTGGAGATCGGAGGCCTGGGCTGCTGCCTTGGCTGGCAGAGGTGTCTCTGGGTGTGGGCTACAGGGCTGTCCGGGTGGGCTGGGTAGGGGATTGACAGCTAGGCTGTGGTGGAGCTCCTTGGAGGGCCTGGAACAACCCCCAGTAGGACAACCCGCCACCAGGCGATGTGGCTTGATCCCCCATGGTGTTTAAAATTGTGTTTTTAATTATTCACTTTTCTATATCCCGCCAACGTTGCTTTAAACACATTTTTGTCTTTTCTATTTTTATTTTACTCATCTGTTTTTATGTCTTTCATTCATTTTCTTGCTTGCTGTATGTCTGCCCCATGTATCTTTTGTATTTCTGAAGTGTACTGGGACCATGCATGGTGATTCTGCACTTTCAATAAAATTGATTGATTGATTGATTGATTGATTGATGAGGCAGCAGAGAACTTCACCTGACTTTTGCAAACCTCGGAAGCTGCTTCACCTGACTGCACGGCTCCACCGTTGCTGTGCTTAAAGCTCAACAGGCCAGGCTTCCTGGAGAACTAACTACAGGGGTCTAAAGGGAACACTTTACTTTTGACTGTACTTCCTAGGTACCACTACTAGTTGTTTAGAATTTGTTTAGAAGAATACTGCAGGAGCGAATGGGGAGTAACTATTCCATTGTATACATCTTGAATTTGAAATTGGATCTTGAATCTTGAATCTTGAATCTTGAACCTTGAATCTAAAAGACTGAGAGCATGTTAAAACCTCATTCAGGGATATGCAATATATAAAATAATACATTCTGAATGTATAAGGCCTAATCTATTGGGCGATTTTACGGTCTCGGAATCTCAGTTAAAACAATCTACCATAAGAAAACACATTTTCACTCTCAGCAGTTAGAATAAAGGTTTCTAATACGTACACAGTAGTGATAGACCTACAGTGTGGGTGGTTATACAGGTTAAATATGCTCTTCAACCTGAAGACCTTTATCCTTAAAGTCTAGTGATGTGTTCCGCTTTTATCAACAACTTTTTTCTGACTGCTGCGCTCAGAGCAATCCCAAGGACTAGTGCTGGAGCAATATGACAAATAATTAAATTAAATATGACAAAGACATACTGCAAGCAAACAGAGAGGGAGATGTGTGTTCTACAATCACAAAAGAGTGTCACAATTAGCTGATATTCTGTTTAAATGGCATTGAGCACTGAAGTAAGTAAAACGACAAAGACTTTATTTAATTGCTTACAGTCTGTTTCACTTCAGACCTATTTTATTGGCTATCAGGATCAGACGCCAAGGTCATGTTTTTTGTTACACTACATTTTCCTGACGGTAGGTGGTGCTGTTGCCCTTCACTTCACACCGACATACAAAAACCCTTTGCATGTAATCTTTGTACAGATCACTCATCACACATATCATCTACACATAGTGCATGCAGTTAATCGCTTACTTAACTGCTCCTCAAGGTCATCAAGATAAAAAGAGATAGAAAGAAAAGAGGGAAAGCTGAATATGAAGCTTTGCCAAAAACAACCGGAGAAGCCAAAGGGGCTATTAAACCAGATCTAGGTCTCAAAGAAGTGTAGCATAATATGGAGAGTATGGCGAGGCTGAGCATCGACATGATCTTTGGAGGGCCATCGGAGATGCCGAAAGAGCCTACAGGGACAAGTTGAAGTCTAACTACCATAGTTCTGACCCCAGACACGTGTGGTGTGGATTGCGAACCATCGCGGACTATAAAGGGAGAAATAGCAGTGAGGCCCAGCCCGCTGCCTCTCTGCCCGATGAGCTCAACACCTTCTACGCACGGTTTGAGGTGAGCAACACAATTCCTACAGAGAGGCTGGCTGAGGACCAGGATGACTGCACTCTGTCCCTAACCACGGCGGACGTGAGGAGAGCTCTTAAAAGAAACCCAGGGGAGTCACCAGGGCCAGACGGCATTCCAGGCCGTGTCCTCAGAGGGTGCGCCGACCAGCTCGCGGCGGTATTCACCTCTATGTTCAACCTCTCCCTGTATCAGTCTGCAGTCCCCACCTGCTTCAAACAGACCACCACTGTCCCCGTACTTAAGAAACCTTCCAGCCTGAATGACTGTTTTGCATACCATCCCAATAGATCTGCCGTCGACGCCATCGCCCTTACAGTACACACCGCCCTCTCCCACCTGGATAAAGGAAACACATGAGAATGCTATTCATAGATTACAGCTCAGCATTCAATACTATTGTGCCTGCTTATCTCGTTCTCAAGCTCAGGAGCTCAAGCCTGGGGTTCAACACCTACCTTTGCAACTGGATCCTGGACTACCTGACAGGCAGACGCCCAGGTGGTGAGAATGGGCAGTCTCTACTGACCCTGAGCACAGGAGCCCCTCAGGGCTGCATACTCAGTCCACTCCTGTAGGCCATGTACACGTGGCCAACTGTGTTTAGCCACACACGGCTCCAACACCATCGTTAAGTTCGCGGATGACACCACCATCCTAGGTCTCATCACCAACAATGATGAGACGGCCTGAGAGAGGAGGTCAGGGACTTGGCAACATGATGCCAGGGCAACAACCTCTCTCTCAACGCCTGCAAGACTAAGGAGATGATCGTGGACTTCAGAAAGCGACAGAAGGGTGGAGTGGGGGGGTCATGCCCCCACATCGACAGAGCTGAAGTGGAGAAAGTCTCCTGCTTCAAGCTCCTCGCTGTGTTCA
Source organism: Coryphaenoides rupestris (assembly GCA_002895965.2). NCBI lineage: Eukaryota > Metazoa > Chordata > Actinopteri > Gadiformes > Macrouridae > Coryphaenoides > Coryphaenoides rupestris. The sequence continues at coordinate 38,384 of PIJE02002279.1, forward strand.
TCAAAGATGACATCACCTGGTCCATGCAGGCGAAATCGGCTGAGGAGACTCAAGAACTTTGGCATGTCTGCAAAAACTCTCACTAACTTTTACAGGTGCACCATCGAGAGCATCCTCTCAGGCTGCATTACTGCCTGGTTCAGCAGCTGCTCCACTGCTGATCGTAAGGCCCTCCAGAGGGTGGTGAAGACAGCGGAGCGCATCATCGGCTGCCATCTCACAGCTTTGCAAAGCATCTGCATTTACATTGACATTTAGGGCATTTGGCAGACGCTTTTATCCAAAGCGACTTACAAAGAGTACATTTGTTGAAGAAGAGGCAGCAATATATCACTGTGGTACCTGAAGATAAGAATAGAGCAGGTTTCGAGCGTTCCTATTTACAAGAGACGAATAGAACGAGTTTCATAATTGCTAAGTTGCCTGCATAAGTAGCTGGGCAGGCGTGCAATTCTAAGCATGCTACAACATCTGAGAACGAACAACAATGCTAAGTGCCATTAATAAATGTCAAGACGTAGTGTCAACACTCGGATTATCGGAGGACCACACACAGTGCTTTAGGAAAGCACAGAAAATCATTGAGGACTACAGCCACCCAGGCCATGGACTGTTCACGCTGCTGCCGTCTGGTAGACATTACTGGAGCATCCAGGCATGGACTACCAGACTGAAAAACAATTTTTTTCCCCAGGCCATCAGGCTTCTCAACCTCTCACACACACACACACACACACACACACATGCACACACACACACACATGTCTGATTAGAACATGAAATGTTGTTAATGATACAACTTGGCACTTATTTCCAAGCATATTTCATATGCTTGGAAAGCTCATTAAATTGGCTGAAATATCTCATCCAAGTTTTGAGTGGGGACTAAAAATGTGCAGGTGTGTTGACAAATGGAAAGGAGGACGACGAAGGGAAGGAAGAAGAGACTTTGATTCTTACATGTGACGAATCGCTTGCCACACTTCAGATTTCGTGTGTGTGTGTGTGTGTGTGTGTGCGTGTTTATTTCTTATGTGTGTCTGTGTGTTTGCGGCCCTCAGACATAGCAGGAGTCAGTGTTTGTAATTTGTGTGTGTTTATAGTCACATCAAAACTATGTATTCAGAGATAGAGATTGATTGATTGAGAGAGAGAGAGAGAGAGAGAGAGAGAGAGAGAGAGAGAGAGAGAGAGAGAGAGAGAAAGAGAGAGAGACAGCGAGTGAGAGACAGACAGGTGTTGACCGAACGAGTTTACATTGACAGCTATGATTGATCTGATTGCCTTAATTGGCACGCAAGGCTCGGGGCGTGTGCGCGTCCTTCGGCTGCATTAGGCGCGCTCAGTGAGTGTCATGTGTAATAAGCTGCCTGATTGGTTTACTGGTTCCTGTGATTGTGCCTTCTAGCTATTAGGTAAATGAAAAGAGATGGCAAGGAGAGGAGGAGAGAGGAGAGGAGGGGAGGGGAGGAGAGGGAAGGAGAAAGGAGTGGAGAGGAGGGGAGGGAAGGAGATGGGAGGAGGGGAGAGGGGAGGAGAGGAGAGGAGAAGAGAGGGCATTCAGGGAAAATAAGCAATGAGTTAAATTAAATAATAAAGTTATTAAAAAAAATTATAAAAGCAAAATAAACCATAATAAGAAACAAGAGAGGGGAAATTATGAAAGGAGAATATGGGTATATAGAGACAGAGAAAGCAAGAGAGAGAGACAGAGAGAGAGAGAGAGAGAGAGATGTGAAGGGGTATTAACAAGGAGAGCAAAGGGCCAGAGGGAAGCATCAACACGTCTAATAGAAAGCTGAAGATCCACACACACAACAACACACACACACACCACACCACCACACACCACACACACCACACACACCACACCAACACACACACCACACACACACACACACACACACACACACACACACACACACACACACAGACATACACACACACACCACTAAACCACCCTCCAGGGTTCCCTATAATTAAGACCAGAGTTTGACAGGTGACAGCGGCCTCCCCCCCCTCCCTCCTAGTGGACAAAGGCCGACATTTTGAGAAGGAACCCCCAGCGCGCCGCGGAACACCATGGAGGCTTATACACACTAATGCTCGATGAGTTGAATTCACATTTTCTCCCTATAGCGCACTCTCTAAGTATACGTAGACGAACTCCCTGAACTCTCACTCACTGCTATTTGCGGTGCCACTGCCACATGCTCGACTAAAAATATTCCACACGCCTCTACATTCAATTCGATCCAATAGTTTATATTGTTCTCACACACACACACACACACACCACACACACACACACACACACACACCTCCCGAACATATACTATATATCCAATGTACTTACGTTTTTATTTAGTTTTTATTAGCTTATCTGCTCTTTTTTCTTTGAGTAATGTGAACCACGTGGCCTTCTCTCTCCGTTGCCGTGTAAGCAGGTTAATTTGCGCGGCGTGCAGCTACTGGCTGGCCCAGTGCGCTGTTGGTTTCCTCTGTGGCCGGCCCGGGTGAAAATCATCAGCATCTGCGCTTTCATGGATCACGGCTGAAAATAAAAAAGTAGGTCAGAACTCAAGACGATACGCATCACAAACACGAGTGGCGTGTGTGTCGATGATGTAACGATGGAAATGTATTACGTCTGTCTGTCTCTGTCTCTGTCTCTGTCTGTCTGTCTGTCTGTCTGTCTCTCTCTCTCTGGTCACACTGAGGTCAGTCGGGGTTTGCCAAACATTTTTTTATGCTGTAAAAGAAAATACAAACAAATAATGATATTTCTTTAAAAAGCCTTTAACCTGTCGACTGTCCATCATAGTTTATCAAAGTTTTATTGACCATGACAGAGTCCATCAAATAATATAATCTGAATGAAGACATTGTGATGACTATTATTTTGATTCCAAGCAAATGATTCGTTTAAATGAATCATAGCTGATTAAAAACGAGGAACCAGCAGAAACATTTCTGTTAGTTGCCTTGATTAGAGGTTCTTATATTAAACTTGATGAATGAAATGAAATCAATTTAATGAGAATGAAATAATTGACCGACTGATTCTGAGGTTATAAAGTCGTCCAACATTTAAAGGCCGGACCAGGCCACCCTGAGCTGCACGCACTGCAGAATACTTATTTTACGTGTGATTGACCGCATATGGACTTTATTTTAAATATATACTGTTAACTTCTCTCTGTAATTTATTGCTTTTTTGGGGTTACGATTTTGCGGTACTTCGATCCTTGTTAGTGGGATAGCGCTAAGTGCACTGGCACACCGTCTCCCATTCTTTCATTTCTAGTTTTTTGTGGTGGTTATTTTTGGCAGGTTCTTTCTTTTTTAAATGAATCCTCTGTTTTCTTTCTTTCATAACAGGAGTGGGATTGGGGAAGGCAAGCGGTCCGAGGAAGGAGCAGAACAGAACACAGGCAAATAATATTTATTATTGTATGCTAGTGCTGGGGTTAGATTAGGGTTCTGATTTAAATAACCGCGATAACTTCACTTGTCCGGCACCTGTGTGTATATCTTCTTCTACAATCATAAGTCCACAGCTTTTATTTAGAAATACACTCTACACAATTTTAGCTGGTTACTCCACTCCAATAACAAAGTATAAACCGAAGGGTGGCCTTAGATGGCTTTAATGGATAGCCGGGGCCCCATGCAGCCAGCAGCGGACACACTATCTGAGAGAACACACACACACACACACACACACTGACCCTCGAGGCAGAAACACACACACATCGTGCGCGGCGTGAGCCACCGCCACGGTCGCTCGCAGCAACCGACGTCGCAGCGACCGGTGGGCCGCTATGAAGAAAATGTGTTGTATCCCGGTGTGAGAACGACCACAATCTCCCCATCTGACTCACAGCAGGTTTTCTCAGTTCAATCCCGTGGGCCTTGAAACCTCGGCTATCTCCAGCGTGCGTGCGTGTGTGTGTGTGTGCGTGTGTGCGTGCGTGTGTGTGCGTGTGTGTGTGTGTGTGTGTGTGTGTGTACGTCTCATCTGATGTGTAAGAATCAGAGGAACCACCGGCATGCATGCAGATCATTTGATTGATCTTTTTCTCCTCCTTTCTCCTCCTTTTCTCCTCCTTTCTCCTCCTTTCTCCTCCCTCGCGGCTTTTGTGAGGATCATAATTCAAAGCAGGTTCATTTGATACCTGCACACGATGGGGAGGAGGGCGGTGGCGGAGGTAGAAGCCGCCACCGTTACACCGACCTAACACACACACACACACACACAGCACACACACACACACACACACACACACACACACACACACACATAGACACACACACACACACACACACACACACACACACACACACACACACACACACACACACACACACACACACACACACACACACACACACACACACACACACACACACACACACACACATACACACACGCACACACACACACACATGCACACACATGCACACACACACATGCACACACACACACACACACACACACACCCTGCATTTGATCTGGGAAGCTGGAAGTAAACGGCTGCAATCATATGTAACAGCAGGTCAATTAAAGTGAGAGCGAGCAGCCAGTGTTAGTGGAGCGGTCTGCAGGCCTCGTGGTGCTCAGTTCATTCTAGAGAACAATCTATACTGCACTCCCAGTCACTCTCTCTCCCAGTCACTAATCACAGAGCTCTCCCTGTTCTCTGCCTTGTTCTCTCACTCACTTGTTCACCTCCTGTCTATAACTCTCCTTTTTTGCCTCCGGTCACTTCCATCCCTCCATCCCTCCATCCACCCAGCCATCTCTCATTCTCTCAATCTATCAATCTATCTATCTATCTATCTATCTATCTATCTATCTATCTATCTATCTATCTATCTATCTATCTATCTATCTATCTATCTATCTATCTATCTATCTATCTATCTATCTATCTATCTATCTCTCTCTCTCTCTCTCTCTCTCTCTCTCTCTCTCTCTCTCTCTCTCTCTCTCTCTCTCTCTCTCTCTCTCTCTCTCTCTGTCTCTCTGTCTGTCTGTCTGTCTGAATCCCTTTCTTTTTCCAGACTCTTCTCGGCTTACCGAGAACGAAGTAGCAGAACTTCAGTTCCATCGGGAGAAACTCAAGGTTCACGCCGCGTTCGGCTGCAGCGATTCTCCGCTAATGTTGACCTTGTGCTCTGACCTTCCAGCGGAGGGCAAGGTGAGGCTGAAAGAGACTTTATTGGATTAAGGCCACAGATGGATATAATGGTGCAAGTTATCAAGTTATGCTGCTGCTACTGCTGCTACTGCTGATCTCAGAGAGAGCTGGTGTTGGCTTTTCTCCCAGTCACCCAGCGGGGGAGAGAGAGAGAGAG
>PIJE02002279.1:52669-72669 GCA_002895965.2 Coryphaenoides rupestris
TAGTAACAGTACATGCACCCACATAGTCTTACTACATAACTTGATACTCCATTTTTATATTGCCTTGTTGTCTTGTATGCCTACTTGTTTATAGGCCTTGTTGTTTATTTGCTTATTTGGTCATATTTCTCATTCCTAAAAAAAAAAAGACAATAGACAATAAATAGTGTGGATATTCAATTTGTGATATTTGTGATATTTGTATTGTTCTGTTCAGCTGAGCATCGCCACTTTTTCATTTCACTGCACACCCTGTGTGTGTATGTGACCATTAAACCTCTTGAATCTTGACTCATTGAATCATTCAGCAGCCGAACATACCGTAGTACAGTAGTACCCTAAATAAAGTCAGATAGGAGAGAACATGATGGATGCAATACAGAAAATAGATACTTCTTTTTCCTCCTAGTTTGCGTTTTGTTTGGACTAATTAATTTGCTGTGGGCTGGAACAATGCGCAAGAAGTATAGAGCCCTGGTGTGTGTGACATGTGTGTGTGTGTGTGTGTGTGTTGTGTGTGTGTGTGTGTCGTGCGTGTGCGTGTAGTGTGCATACAAGATTAAGAGAAAGGGGCCCCAGCATGAATTTGTGTGCAAAGGAGAGTAAAGAAAGCGAGGGAGGCACGGAGGGGAGGATGTTAATCAAGTCGAAGCACTCAAAGTACAACCTTAGCTTTTTGCCAATTAAGCTATTGACTTTTTTTGTGGGTTGGTGGGAAAGAGGACCTGACACACACACACACACACACACACACACACACACACACACACACACACACACTGCATGCGCTTGGCCTTTTGTGTCTGTTGAAAGACCTATTTTCTGAACCCCATACAGATTCCAGACTTCACGTAAGTGAACAACAAACAAGTAAACAAGTGGATACGATCGAACAGTATATCAAGCACCTCGAAACTCACCCCTAACACTGAACTGAACACCTTGGTGCAGAACCTTACTCTCTCTTCTCTCTCTCTCTCTCTCTCTCTCTCATCTCTCTCCTCTCACCCCCCTTTCTGTCTCTCTCTCTCTACATCTTACATCCTCTCTCTACCCTCATCTACCTCCTTCTCTACCTCTCTCTCTCTCTCTCACTCTCTCTCTACCTTGTCTCTCTATTGCTCTTTTTCTCTCTCACCCCCCTTTCGCTCTCTCTCTCTCTCTCTCTCTCTCTCTCTCTCTCTCTCTCTCTCTCTCTCTCTCTCTCTCTCTTCTGTCTCCTCTATCTTCTCTTTTTTCTCTCTCCACCCCCCCTTTTTGCTCTCTCTCCTCTCTCTCTCTCTCATTCTCTCCTCTCTCTCTCTCTCTCTCTCTCTCTCTCTCTCGACGTACCCCCCCCCCCCCCCCCCCCCCCCCCCCCCCCGCTTCCATTTGTGTTTGGTTATTGATCCCATCCCCGAGGGTGGGGTGGGGTGGGGGGGGGGGGGGGGGGGTGGTATGATTAACCCTGTCAGTGCTAGCCGAGTCAGGGCCGGGTATATTGCTGTTCCTTAATACTCAATAACAAAGTCAGGCTTTCCCCAGGAGCAGGCGCTCTCCGGGGCCGGGCTACGCACTGGCATGCTAATTCAGTAGACCTGTGATGAATGCGCTCTGAGTCTGCGGCGCCCTCGCAACCCGGAGTTAGCTCGCTAGCCGGCGCCACGGAGGGGGCTGATTGGATACGGCGCGTCAACGAGACGGCCGTGAGACAGACAAATGCATCATGGGGCATTGTCTGCATCGCGCCACATGTTGTACACAGTGTGCTCACACACACACACACACACACACACACACACACACACACACACACACACACATCTCTGAAGTGCGTTTTGTGTCATTTGTGTTGCTTGCGGCAGACAGACTCTCGTAGCAAAATAAAGACATGCACGCACGCACGCACTCATACATGCGCACACGCACGACACGCACACACACCACACACACACACACACACACACACACGCCTACGCACGCATTACAACCTGACAAGCAAACAAACAGTGCTGCAGTTTCTATAGTTCACTTGGATTCTGAGCTTCAATAACAAAGGTTCGCCTTCATAATGGAAGTGATGCAAATCTTCAATAAATCCCCACACACACAAAACACACACACACACACACACACACTCGCTCTTCATTCTTGCTTTTCTGTTTCTCTCTTCTCTTGCACACAAACACACATCATTACACAAGCACACACACACACACCACACACACACACCACATAAGCATGCGATGCAAACTACACAATGTGCTTATCGGTCGATAACAGACACGGTTCAACCTTCGCATTGGTGGTTGTGATCGCCGTGCTCCCGGCCACAGCCTCTCTCTCTCTCTGCGTTATTCCATATGTTGGCAGTCATTTGGCAGTCATTGGGCAGTCATTGGGTTAGTCATTGTGGCAGTCATTGTGGTACTTCATTATGGTATCATTGTGGAGTCATTGTGGCAGTCATTGTGGCAGTCATTGTAGAGTCATTGTTGGTAGTCAATTGTGCAGTTTTTTCATTGTGCAGTGCATTGTGGCAGTTCATTGTAGTAGTCATTTGTAGGTAGTCATTGTGGTAGTCATTGTGGCAGTCATTGTGGTAGTCATTGTGGTAGTCATTGTGGCAGTCATTGTGGTAGTCATTGTGGTAGTCATTGTGGCAGTCATTGTGGCAGTCATTGTGGTAGTCATTGTGGCAGTCATTGTGGCAGTCATTGTGGTAGTCATTGTGGCAGTCATTGTGGTAGTCATTGTGGTAGTCATTGTGGCAGTCATTGTGGCAGTCATTGTGGTAGTCATTGTGGCAGTCATTGTGGTAGTCATTGTGGCAGTCATTGTGGTAGTCATTGTGGTAGTCATTGTGGCAGTCATTGTGGTAGTCATTGTGGTAGTCATTGTGGTCAGTCATTGTGGCAGTCATTGTGGTAGTCACAGAGATCCTGGTGTCTGGTAGGCCCTCCCTCCTGCTCCCCACTTCAGAACCGCGGGGGACTGAGAACCGTTCCCTGGTTCCTCAGGTCACTCAGCCCCTCTCCCTCAAACAGGTGCCATACATCAACATCACACACGTTTGTAAAGTGCTAACGGACGACTGAAAGGAGAGGAACGTCTGAAACGGTCGACTTTGTTGTTTTGTTTGCGCCGTTGCATTCTAATGACTGCCAAACAGCGGAGGTTGAGAAGTTCGTATCCATGCAAAATTGCCCCGATGACACATGCTAGGTTAATGGTTTTTTTTACTAATGCCGCATCAAACTTGACACGCAATAATAATAATAATAATAATAATAGCTTTACTTGTACAGCACCTTTAAAAACAGCGTTTAAAGTGCTTTGACAAACAAAGCAAAAGCAGGTTACCCGGAAGACAATATAACAACAGAAAGCGGAACAGAAAGGCCACACAAAAGCGAGACAAGATCACAGTTCAAGTTAAGATAAAGTTGGAACAAGAAAACAAAAAAAGACAATAAAAAATAAATAAATAACAAACAAAAATAGATAGAAAGATAAATAAAAGAATAAAAGCAATAAAAGAAGCAAGTCTGTAGAAATGGCTTTTAAGAAGAGATTTGTATATCCTCAGGCGGGTCGTTCCTGAGCCAACATTGGTAAAATGTCAACATTGTCAAATAGAATAGAAATAATAGAATGTGTCTCTGTATTGGGAATTGAGTGCGTACAAAGTACTGATATGGTAGTACTGATAAGTAATAGATGGTAAATTACAAATGTATGAATTCATTTTTATTGTATACATTGCAATAATAATATATAGCTGTCACAAAATCCCACGCCACAGCCGGACTACACCTAGAGAGAGGCCTATCTATCCTCGTGTGACGGACAGATCATCCCGTCAGTTAGTTGGTACAGTCCACTGGGTAGGCTGGTCGGCTGATCTAGTCACCATACATCCTCGATCCTAAACTAGGGGCCCTTTAAGATCTATATACGAATGATATAGAAACGGAAGTGACTGGGCAGGACGAAGGTGGATTAATGGCACCAAAGGAAGAGTTACTCTCGAGGAGTTACATTCTGACATCGACAAGCACAAAGGCCCATTGTTGATCCTAGAATAGCCACGTGAACGCATGGACACAATGCCAGGCATGCACACGGTCCCCCTGGACACACACACACACACACACACACACACACACACACACACACACACACACACACACACACACACACACACACATAACTCGGATAAACACACACAAACACACACATGCAATTCAGACGAACACACACACACACAAGCACACACTGACGAACTTTTCTCCCTTATGGTGTCCATACATACACATACACACACACACACACACACACACACACACACACACACACACACACACACACACACACACACACACACACACACACACACACACACACACACACACACACACAAACACAGATGTTCAATCCTCAGATCTAACAGGAAAGTATGTGGGAATATGAAATAACTGGTGTGGGACGGGCACCGGGGAACGATCCTCTCCATGGCTGACACATCAAGGACACACCAAGTGTGGCGCAGAAACATACTGACATGATTTATTCCGGTGCCTTGCTCTCTCTCTCTCTCTCTCTCTCTCTCTCTCTCTCGCTCTCTCTCTTCTCTCTCTCTCTCGCACACACACACACACACACAGACAAACACACACACACACACACACACACACACACAAACACAGATGTTCAATCCTCAGATCTAACAGGAAAGTATGTGGGAATATGAAATAACTGGTGTGGGACGGGCACCGGGGAACGATCCTCTCCATGGCTGACACATCAAGGACACACCAAGTGTGGCGCAGAAACATACTGACATGATTTATTCCGGTGCCTTGCTCTCTCTCTCTCTCTCTCTCTCTCTCTCTCTCTCTCTCTCTCTCTCTCTCTCTCTCTCTCTCTCTCTTTTATTCATTTCTTTTTTCAAATCCATTAACGTAAGGTGAACACGCGATGAGCACACGGGCCGCGGGTTTGAAAATCCCATCTGCCGCGGCGCTCATCTCTTGATCCGTGACAAACTAGTTGAGATTTCATCGATCGCGTCATTACATTGACCTTTTAACACACACACACACACATACACACACACACACACACGCACACACACACACACACACACGCTGCAGTGAATGCAAATGCACTTTTAATTCACTGCCACATTCTCCCGTGGGCTCGGCAGGCGGCAGACACACAAGCTTGTATTGAAGCGACGCGCAGGAAATCGAACCGAACGCTTTAAGTGAGTAAAAAATAAATAAAAAAATGACGTCTGGACGAAAGAAAAAAAAAGCTAATTCAAAAACAATAGAGTGAGTGATGAGTCTGATGAATTCCCCGAGAACTTCACAACAAACATCGACAAAGCTTGCCATTCGTTTCCAGCAGAAACCTCGAATTATGCTCGTCCATCGTGGACCAATGGAAAATAAAAATGGGGACGTATTGAAGGCCTGTTATGCAGCATCTCCATTCGCTGCTACTGCTTTGTTTTCGTCGTTTTCAGATCGTCTTTTAGATCCTGAATCGCGGTCGCCACTGTGTAGTATAGTCTGCCGTATTCGAAAAGCGCCGCATTCGCTGTACATTGAGGGAATTGCTCGCTAAAAGCACTTCACTTCTAATAAATGCTGCTGTGACAGCATTTTTGGGACGCTTTTTTAATTAACAGAAAAACATTTAAACTCCACACAGGGACATATACTGTATATCCAGGGGGGGGGGGCAGAACACTATAGCGAAGGTAGCGGGTTTTTGCAGTGGCTCGCAGCGCTGTCCCTTAAATTCAGCGAGAGTTGGTAGTAAGTTGAGCACAACACCGTGGGTGGAATGACCTCGGTGTCCTCATTTGTAGTCCGACCGCCACAGTCAGCTTTTCAACCGCCCTTTGTGTCATTGCACGACGCGGAGAGAGAGAGAGAGAGTCGTGGACCGAACACCTTCGGATCACGCTGGGTTGAGACGTTACCTCGTACAGGGTTAACGGAGTCGGGGCTAAGATTTAGCATCGGCGCCGAGCCGTGCCCCAAGAGACACAGAGACGCACACACACACCGGCGCATCGGCAACAAGTGCAGACGTTTTTTTCACACTGTACCTCTGCGGAGTGTGTGTGTGTGTGTGTGTGTGTGTGTGTGTGTGTGTGTGTGTGTTTGGTGGCTGGTTTGAAGCAGCCTCACCTGGCCCTGAGTCAGGCTGATTAGTCTGGGGCTGCTGGGTGGCTGAGGCTGCACACCTGTGGGGCATTGCCACAGGTTAAACCAGCCATCAACACACACACACACACGCACACACACACACTCTCTCTCTCTCTCTCTCTCTCTCTCTCTCTCTCTCTCTCTCTTTGCTCTGTCATCCATTTTACATTACTTCACAATAAACCAGATTATTTACCGCCACCTGCGTGCTGATATAACCGTTTGAGGACTGTTATTCTTGTGTCGAGGTTTAAATGAAAAGAAGTCCTCGTGTCCCTGAACTGAACATGTCTCTTTAGTTCTTCCGTTCTCTCGCACGGCTGCGTGGAGAGTGGACCTGAATGCGGTTCCGTTAGCGGCAGCAGCAGCAGCTCAGGGCGCCGATGTACTGTACGGCGATGCCAATATATGAGGAGAATGACTATTAATTGCGCTGCGGCGTTTGCCTCCGCGATGCTTGTTAGGAGTAATAATATCCAGGGGTTGAGGGGGTCTCGGGGCAATACGCCGGCTCTGTTGTGATCCGAGCTCTCCGCCGCATAGTAGCGCCCGTCTCCTGGAGATTTTGGGCGGGCCTGGGCCCACCGTCGACTCTTCTTAGGGGGGGATGGCGGGGGGGGAAAAAACACACACCTCCTGCGTAACCTGCACGTATTACAGAAAGGTACAATGCGGTAAAAAGACACCGCCACAGCACGTAAGACACACAGGATAAATGTGCAACCGTACACACACACACACACACATGTATGCACACACACACACACACACATACACACACATACACACACACACACACAGCGGTTTGTTGTAAAAACGATCGTCTCAGATCGAGAATCAAAACAGGATTTGCATCGAAATAAATGAAATGGTATATGGTATGCGAAAGTGTTTGAATTTGCATTATTAATTAAATAATAATGTGTATGTAATGAATGAAGGAGTGAGTGTGTGTGTATTCAAAGTTGATTCTTATGGAAATTCTGCGGCATGCTTGGTGTCTGTCTGTGTTTGCATCGATCACAGCAGAACGATATTCCTGTTTCATTGAAAAGACACAAACAAGAATACCAGAGAGACGGAGCCGCAGGGGATAGAGGGCTTAACATTTTGCTGCCATTTTGTGCGGAATGTTTTCGAAATATTTACCGTATGTACGGAACACAACATTGCGTCGGTTGTTCATTGGCATTTCCCAGCGCTCCGTGACTCCTAATCGCTTGTCACAGATCCAAATCTGGACTCAACCACAACACAGACGCTGCTTTTGCTGCTCCTCGCCGTCGAGTAAATATAGCTCACATGTTCCCTCCTGTCTCCCCTCAGACAAAGGCCTTCTCCTCCTCCTACTCCACCTCCTCCTCCTCCTCCTACTCCACTTTCTCCGCCTCCTAGTCCACCTCCTACCCCCTCCTCCTCCACCTCCTCCTCCTCCTACTCCACCTCCTTCATCACTACCTGCTCCTTCTCCACTTTCTCCGCCTCCTAGTCCACCTCCTACCCCCTCCTCCTCCACCTCCTCCACCTCCACCTCCACCTCCTACCCCCCTCCTCCTCCACCTCCTACACCCTCTTCCTCCTTCTCCTCCACATTCCTCATCCACCTCCTCCTCCTACTCCTCCACCTACTCCTCCACCTCCTCCTCCACCTCCTCCTTCTCCACCTCCTCCTCCTCCTCCACCTCCTCCTCCTCCTCCACCTCCTCCCCCCTCCTCCTCCTCCTCCACCTCCACCTCCTCACCTCCACCTTCTCCTCCTCCTCCTCCTCCTCCTCCACCACCTCCACCTTCTCCTCCACCGCCTCCTCCACTTCCTAGTCCACCTCCTCCTCCACCACCTCCACCTTCTACTCCTCCTCCTCCGCCACCTCCACCTTCTACTCCTCCACCTCCTCCTCCTCCTCCTCCTCCTCCTCCACCTCCTCCTCCTCCTCCTCCTCCTCCTCCTCCTCCTCCTCTCTCCTCCTCCTCCTCCTCCTCTGCCACCTCCTCTGCCACCTCCTCCATCTCCACCTCCTCCTCCTCCCACTCAGCTCCACTCTTGGTGAGTGTTCAGGCCCCTGGCTTCGTCATTAGGAGCCAATCAAGTATGTGCCCGGCTCTGTGTGTCCCCCGAAGGGAAGGGAAGGGAATGGAAGGGAAGGGAGGAGGATTGGAAGGAGCGAAGCCTCTTTTTTTTAACACAGCTCCTTCTTGTTTTGTGGGAACATTGCGGCTTTATCCGCGTCTTGATGGCGTCTTATCAAAATCAGAATCAGAATCAGAAACAGCTTTATTGCCTTAGCTTTCGCAAACATTTCGGAATGTGCCTTTGTGCTGCCATTTGTTTGCGATCGGCGCATTGAATTTCCGTTCAGTTCTCCTCCAAATTATTTCTGATCGCACACACACACACACACACACACACACACACAGGAATCTGCCAATTGTCACATCGCATAACGTCTGTCACACAGCATCAACATGTCGTAAATACATAAATAAATAAATAAATACGGTGGAAATGTGCACGGCCGACGAAAGCAGCGCCGCTGTTGTTGAGAAAGCAACGTGTCTGTTATACATCACACTTGACGCTGAAGCGCTTGTGTTTCACGTCGGGAACGCTCGGCGTGCCGGGGAAGAAAAAAGGCACTCAGCGACCCCGCCGCGGTGTTGCCAGCTTTGTCGGTAAGAGCCAGCGTAATGACGGATCTTCTTTGGCGGGAAAAATCCCGGGAATTCTCCGAGTAAAAGGGGGCTAGAGAGCGAGAAGAGGGGTGGGGTGGGAGGGTAGTAGGTGTGTGTGTGTGTGTGTGTGTGTGTGTGTGTGTGTGTGTGTGTGTTTGAGATGATGATTTGTGCCATCATCGTCTGTATCTGTCTATTTTGGTGACGGGAGACATGTGCACATTATTTTGTTAAGCTGGTGTAATATATACACCAACCGCCAAAAAAAACTAAGCACCACCACCGCCACCACCACCACCACCACCCCAACCTCCAGGCGTTCCAGTGAAATGTTAATATATTCACTGAATCAGCCAGTTAAATATAAAAGAAAAAAATTCACAAATGGCTTGAAGGTGATTATCGGAGGAGACTGCCAATACAAAAGGAAAAAAAAAAACGTTTCTGCGTTTATTATCTCTCTGTCGGTTCCAAGAAAAGCAGCGGCGGGGCAGGGGTAAGGTGGCCGTATGGGTGTGTGTGAAAATTGGATTCATGCTAAATGAAACATGGAAGAGAAGTGAGGTGGTTGCCGACGGATACGTCTCTCTCTCATCCGCCGCGGCCCACGCAGGGTTAAAACGCATCAGTGAGTGATGCTGCAATACTCCTGATGCGTACACGCACACACACACACACACACACACACACGGACATACGGACATATGTACTCAATCATCCATTTGTGTGTGTGTGTGTGGGCGTGTGTGTGTGTGTGTGTGTGTGTGTGTGTGTGCGTGTGACAAACTCATACTCACATGCATGGACACCCGCCCCCCCCAAAAACACATTCACAAAGACATACGTAGTCAGTCATAAATAACAACACACACATGCGCGCACACACACACACACACACACACGCACACACACACGCACACACACACGCATACACACACACACACGCCGATACCCACTGTTGGGTGTGTTTTATTGACACAGTGACACAGCCTGATAGTTGCATGAATGTGTGCGGTCAGGCAGGGGGGTGGTGGGGGTGGTGGGGGTGGTGGGGTGGGGGTGGTTGGCGGGGGACCCCCAGCATGCATCGGCCCCCCCCAGCCCGGCGCCTCAGCTCCTACTACTACTTCTATTAGTACTACGTCTGTTACTATGATCACCACCGGCTCATAGTACAGGCATTGGCACAGGCAAGGGAAACACAGGTGGAAGGAGAAACGAAAGTCATGGTGTCTGTGTCCGTTCCAAGAATAAAATAAACCACCAAGCTCAATGGCTGGCACACACACACACACACACACACACACACACATCCACACACACGAGACGATTTTGTTCAATTTATAAAACTTGAGAGACCACCGCACACGCCTGACCTGACCTTAACTGTTTGTGGAAGCGTGTGTGGAAGGCAACCGATTCCATTCCCCGACAAGCCGCTCCTGATGCGCGACAGTGGAACTCTCTCAATTCTCTCAATTGCGTTCTCGCCATCAAAGTGTGGCTTTGGCTGGAACAAACATGGCGGGGCCCACGCTGCGCTCGCTTTTGTACTTTTGTACTTTTTATCGTAACATCCCCAAAGAAGAAAAAAAAGACTGATGGAGGAAGCCATGGAGACGGCATGAAAACGTCTCAAAATGTAAAGTCGCTAATATCCATCGCGCTCGGCTTCATCGTAAATACCGAACTGATGTGAATTTCTTTTTTTGTAGAAGTAGAAGTAAAATACAGTAGAAGTGAAATACAATCTCACCACATCCCCCACACCGCAGCATAAAGTGTGCGTGGAAATCGCGAGAACCATCAAAAAAATCGGAGCTGTGCTGATTCGAGTCGGAACGGGGAAATTGGGCACAAAATGGGGAAAATTATCCTGTAGTGTGTACCCAGCATTACGCTTAGTCAATGGATAGTAAATGGGCTTAGTCGCTGCTTTTCTTGGAACCGACAGAGAGATAATAAACGCAGAAACGTTTTTTTTTTTCCTTTTGTATTGGCAGTCTCCTCCGATAATCACCTTCAAGCCATTTGTGAATTTTTTTCTTTTATATTTAACTGGCTGATTCAGTGAATATATTAACATTTCACTGGAACGCCTGGAGGTTGGGGTGGTGGTGGTGGTGGTGGCGGCGGTGGTGGTGCTTAGTTTTTTTTGGCGGTTGGTGTATATATTACACCAGCTTAACAAAATAATGTGCACATGTCTCCCGTCACCAAAATAGACAGATACAGACGATGATGGCACAAATCATCATCTCAAACACACACACACACACACACCACACCTACTACCCTCCCACCCCACCCCTCTTCTCGCTCTCTAGCCCCCTTTTACTCGGAGAATTCCCGGGATTTTTCCCGCCAAAGAAGATCCGTCATTACGCTGGCTCTTACCGACAAAGCTGGCAACACCGCGGCGGGTCGCTGAGTGCCTTTTTTCCTCCCCGGCACGCCAGCGTTCCCGACGTGAAACACAAGCGCTTCAGCGTCAAGTGTGATGCATAACAGACACGTTGCTTTCTCAACAACAGCGGCGCTGCTTTCGTCGGCCGTGCACATTTCCACCGTATTTATTTATTTATTTATGTATTTACGACACGTTGATGCTGTGTGACAGACGTTATGCGATGTGACAATTGGCAGATTCGTGTGTGTGTGTGTGTGTGTGTGTGTGTGTGTGCGATCAGAAATAATTTGGAGGAGAACTGAACGGAAATTCATGCGCCGATCGCAAACAAATGGCAGCACAAAGGCACATTCCGGAATGTTTGCGAAAGCTAAGGCAATAAAGCTGTTTCTGATTCTGATTCTGATTTTGATAAGACGCCATCAAAACGCGGATGAAGCCGTAATGTTCCCACAAAACAAAAAGGAGGCTGTGTTAAAAAAAGAGGCTTCGCTCCTTCCTTCCCTTCCCTTCCCTTCCCTTCCCTTCCCTTCCCTTCCCTTCGGGGGACACACAGAGCCGGGCACATACTTGATTGGCTCCTAATGACGAAGCCAGGGGCCTGAACACTCACCAAGAGTGGAGCTGAGTGGGAGGAGGAGGAGGAGGAGGTGGAGATGGAGGAGGTGGCAGAGGAGGTGGCAGAGGAGGAGGAGGAGGAGGAGGAGGTGGAGATGGAGAAGGAGGAGGTGGAGATGGAGGAGGAGGAGGTGGCGGAGGAGGAGATGGAGGAGGAGGAGGAGGAGATGGAGGAGGAGGTGGCAGAGGAGGTGGCAGAGGAGGAGGAGGAGGAGGAGGAGGTGGCAGAGGAGGAGGAGGTGGCAGAGGAGGAGGAGGAGGAGGAGGAGGAGAAGGAGGAGGAGGAGGAGGAGGAGAAGGTGGAGGAGGAGGAAGAGGAGGAGGAGGAGGAGGAGGAGGAGGAGGAGGTGGAGGAGGAGGAGGAGGAGGAGGAGGAGTAGAAGGTGGAGGTGGTGGAGGAGGAGGAGGTGGAGTAGTGGGGTAGGAAGTGGAGGAGGAGGTGGAGGAGAAGGAGGAGGAGGTGAGGAGAAAGGAGGAGCAGAAGTTGGAGGTGGTGGAGGAGGAGTAGAAGGTGGAGGAGTAGAAGGTGGAGGTGGCGGAGGAGGAGAAGGACGAGTAGAAGTGGAGGTGGTGGAGGAGGAGGAGGTGGAGTAGGAAGTGGAGGAGGCGGTGGAGGAGAAGGTGGAGGAGGAGGAGGAGGAGGAGGAGGAGGAGGAGGAGAAGGTGGAGGTTGTAGGAGGTGGAGGTGGAGGTGGAGGAGGAGGGGGGTAGGAGGTGGAGGTGGAGGGAGGTAGGAGGTGGAGCAGGAGGGGGTAGGAGGTGGAGTAGGAGGGGGAGAAAGTGGAGAAGGAGGAGGTAGAGGAGGAGGTGGAGGAGTAGGTGGAGGAGTAGGAGGAGGAGGTGGATGAGGAATGTGGAGGAGAAGGAGGAAGAGGGTGTAGGAGGTGGAGGAGGAGGGGGGTAGGAGGTGGAGGAGGTGGAGGAGGAGGGGGTAGGAGGTGGACTAGGAGGCGGAGAAAGTGGAGAAGGAGCAGGTAGAGATGAAGGAGGTGGAGTAGGAGGAGGAGGAGGTGGAGGAGGAGGGGGGGAGGAGGTGGAGGAGGGGAGAATGGAGGAGGTGGGAGTAGGAGGAGGAGGAGGAGTGGAGTAGGAGAGGCAGAAGGACGGAGGTGGAGTAGGAGGAGGAGTAGGCTCCTTTTGTTCTGAGCGGAGTACGGAGGGGAAACATGGTGAGCTATATTTACTCGACGGCGAGGAGCAGGAAAGCAGCATGCGTCTGTGTTGTTGGTTGAAGTCAGATTTTGGTCTGTGACAAGCGATTGGAGTCACGGAGCGCTGGGGAATGCCAATGAAAACAGCCGACCGCAATGTTGTGTTCCGTACATACGGTAAATATTTCGAAAACATTCCGCACAAAACGGCAGCAAAATGGTTAAGCCCTCTATCCCCTGCAGCTCCGTCTCTCTGGTATTCTTGTTTGTGTCTTTTCAATGAAACAGGAATATCGTTGGCTGTGATCGATGCAAACACAGACAGACACCAAGCATGGCCCGCAGAATTTCCTAAGAATCAACTTTGAATAACAGCACACACTCACTCCTTCATCATTACAGACACATTATTATTTTAATTAATAATGCAAATTCAACACTGGGCGGGCTTACTTTCGCATACCATATACCATTTCATTTATTTTAGATGCAAATCCTGTTTTGATTCTCGATCTGAGACGATCGTTTTTACAACAAACCGCTGTGTGTGTGTGTGTGTGTGTGTGTGTGTGTGTGTGTGTGCATACGTGTGTGTGTGTGTGTGTGTACGGTTGCACATTTATCCTGTGTGTCTTACGCGCGCGGTGTCTTTTACCGCATTGTACCTTTCTGTAATACGTGCAGGTTACGCAGGAGGTGTGTGTTTTTTCTCCCCCCGCCCCATCCCTTAAAAGAGTTCCACGGTGGGCCCAGGCCCGCCCAAAATCTCCAGGAGACGGGCGCTACTACGCGGCGGAGAGCTCGGATCACAACAGAGCCGGCGTATTGCCCCGACACCCCCTCAACCCTGGATATTATTACTCCTAACAAGCATCGCGGTAGCAACGCCGCAGCGCAATTAATAGTCATTCTCCTCATATATTGGCATCGCTGTACAGTACATCGGCGCCCTGAGCTGCTGCTGCTGCTGCTGCCGCTAACGGAACCGCATTCAGCTCCACTCTCCACGCAGCCGTGCGAGAGAACAGAAGAACTAAAGAGACACGAGGACTCGAGGAGTTCAGGGACACGAGGACTTCTTTTCATTTAAACCTCGACACAAGAATAACAGTCCTCAAACGGTTCTATCAGCACGCAGGTGGCGGTAAATAATCTGGTTTATTGTGAAGTAATGTAAAATGGATGACAGAGCAAAGAGAGAGAGAGAGAGAGAGAGAGAGAGAGAGAGAGAGAGAGAGAGTGTGTGTGTGTGTGTGTGTGTGTGTGTGTGTGTGTGTGTGTGTGTGTTGATGGCTGGTTTAACCTGTGGCAATGCCCCACAGGTGTGCAGCCTCAGCCACCCAGCAGCCCCACAGACACATCAGCCTGACTCAGGGCCAGGTGAGGCTGCTCAAACAAACCACCAACCACCAAACACACACACACACACACACACACACACACACAAACACACACACTCCACAGAGTACAGTGAAAAAAACTCTGCACTTGTTGCCGATGCGCCGGTGTGTGTGTGCGTCTCTGTGTCTCTTGGGGCACGGCTCGGCGCCGATGCTAAATCTTAGCCCCGACTCCGTTAACCCTGTACGAGGTAACGTCTCAACCCAGCGTGATCCGAAGGTGTTTGGTCCACGACTCTCTCTCTCTCTCCGCGTCGTGCAATGACACAAAGGGCGGTTGAAAAGCTGACTGTGGCGGTCGGACTACAAATGAGGACACCGAGGTCATTCCACCCACGGTGTTGTGCTCAACTTACTACCAACTCTCGCTGAATTTAAGGGACAGCGCTGCGAGCCACTGCAAAAACCCGCTACCTTCGCTATAGTGTTCTGCCCCCCCCCCCCTGGATATACAGTATATGTCCCTGTGTGGAGTTTAAATGTTTTTCTGTTAATTAAAAAAGCGTCCCAAAAATGCTGTCACAGCAGCATTTATTAGAAGTGAAGTGCTTTTAGCGAGCAATTCCCTCAATGTACAGCGAATGTGGCGCTTTTCGAATATGGCAGAATATACTATACAGCACAGTGGCGACCGCGATTCAGGATCTAAAAGACGATATGAAAACGACGAAAACAAAGCAGTAACAGCGAAAGGAGACGCTGCATAACAGGCCTTCGCCGCGCGGCTGGAGAACACATCTCTTTTAACATGCTGAAGGCAAACTACAGCAAATACGTCCCCATTTTCATTTTCCATTGGTCCACGATGGACGAGCATAATTCAAGGTTTCTGCTGGAAACAAATGGCAAGCTTTGTCGATGTTGTTGTGAAGTTCTCGGGGAATTCATCAGACTCATCACTCACTCTATTGTTTTTGAATTAGCTTTTTTTTTTTTTCGTCCAGACGTCATTTTTTTATTTATTTTTTACTCACTTAAAGCGTTCGGTTCGATTTCCCGTGCGTCGCTTCAATACAAGCTTGTGTGTCTGCCGCCTGCCGAGCCCACGGGAGAATGTGGCGGTGAATTAAAAGTGCATTTGCATTCACTGCAGCGTGTGTGTGTGTGTGTGTGTGCGTGTGTGTGTGTGTGTGTATGTGTGTGTGTGTGTGTTAAAAGGTCAATGTAATGACGCGATCGATGAAATCTCAACTAGTTTGTCACGGATCAAGAGATGAGCGCCGCGGCAGATGGGATTTTCAAACCCGCGGCCCGTGTGCTCATCGCGTGTTCACCTTACGTTAATGGATTTGAAAAAAGAAATGAATAAAAGAGAGAGAGAGAGAGAGAGCGAGAGAGAGAGAGAGAGAGAGAGAGAGAGAGAGAGAGAGAGCAAGGGGCGGCGGGCCCAGACCACATCCCGGGGCGCGTCCTCAGAGCATGCGCAGACCAGTTGGCAGGAGTCTTCGCAGACATCTTCAACCTGTCCCTGTCCCAGGCTGTTGTTCCCGAGGTCTTCAAGATGTCCATCATCGTGCCTGTCCCTAAACACCCCAAGGTAACCTGCCTGAATGACTGGAGACCCGTAGCCCTCACCTCGATTGCCAGTAAATGCTTCGAGAGGCTGGTCAAGGACTTCATTTGTTCCATGTTGCCTGCCACGCTGGACCCATGGCAATTTGCGTACCGTCAAAACAGATCCACCGACGACGCCATTGCCATGGCACTTCACACTGCCCTCTCTCACCTGGAGGGGAAGAACTGTTGTGTGAGAATGCTGTTTGTGGACTTCAACTCAGCGTTCAACACGATAGTTCCTGCCAAGCTCGACACCAAGCTCAGGAGTCTAGGCCTGCACCCGACCATGTGCAGCTGGATACTGGACTTCCTGTCGGGCCGCCGCCAGGTGGTGAGGATGGGCAGCACCACCTCAGAGCCGCTGACCCTCAACACTGGAGCCCCTCAGGGATGCGTGTTGAGCCCTCTCCTCTACTCCCTGTACACCCACGACTGCATGGCTATGCACAGCTCCAACGTCATCATCAAGTTTGCTGACGACACGACAGTGTTGGGTCTGATCGCCGACGACGACGAGACAGCCTACAGGGAGGAGGTTGGATCACTGGCACAGTGGTGCCAAGAAAACAACCTCGCCCTCAACGTCAAGAAGACCAAGGAGCTGATCGTGGACTACAGGAAGCGGAGAGGAGAGCACGCCCCCATCTCCATCGACGGTGCTGCAGTAGAGAGGGTCAGCAGCTTCAAGTTCCTCGGCGTGCACATCTCCGAGGACCTCACATGGACCACGCACACCACACACGTGGTGAAAAAGGCCCAACAACGCCTGTATTTCCTCAGGCGACTGAGGAAATTCAACATGTGCCCTCGCATCCTCAGAACATTCTACTCCTGTACCATCGAGAGTGTTCTTACAGGATGCATCACCGTCTGGTACGGGAACTGCACCGCACTGGAGCGTAAAACACTACAGAGGGTGGTGCGGACGGCCCAGTACATCGTTGGAGGTGAGCTTCCCTCCCTCCTGGATATATACACCAGGCGGTGCGTGGCCAAGGCCAAACGGATTATTAAAGACAATAACCACCCCAGCCACAAACTGTACACACTCCTACCGTCAGGCAGGCGATACCGCAGTATCAAGTGACGAGCAGACTCAGAGACAGCTTCCACAGTCAGGCCATCAGGCTGCTGAACAAGTTCGGCATCAATGTGGTCTGGGCCTGCCGCCTTCCGGATGTCCACCAGCAAGGGTCATAAACAATCAATCATAACAACAATCATAATACAATGTTAACACAGATCAATTTACACAGGAAACCTAACAAAAGGGCATAGACCAAAATAAAAGAAGTAAAATACAATAAAATAAATTAGGGACACAGATGGGCCAGAGGAACAGGTGAGTTTTAAGATGAGATTTTAAAACAGCAAGTGAGTCTGAGGCCCTAATGGTTCCTGGGAGCTGATTCCACAAACGTGGCCCCAGTGACGAAAAGGCACGATCTCCCATGGTTGCCAGCTTTGTCCGTGGCACTGCAAAGGAGATTTGAGCTGCCAGACCTGAGTGACCGGGGGTGAGGATTGAGGGGTGAGGAGCTCCTGAAGGTAGGTTGAACCAGTACAGTTTCTGGCCTTGAACACCAGTAGGAGTAGAAGTACAGCAACAACAGTAAATATGTAAGGAGGAACTGGCCACATTCAAATGTGGAAACCTGTGTGGCTCCGCAATGGCTCCGTCTACAAGCTGGACCACATGTTGGAGGTCGGACTGTTGAGAGTCGGGGTGCGTTTTAAAGGCAAGGCGGCCATGCCTGAAGAGCCTGAGGAAATGAAACACCCACTTACTTTATCTAGAGATCAGACACTAATCCCCGCGCTAATCCTCCGCCACGTTCATGAAAGTCAAGGACGTTGTGGAAGAAATCAGGTGCTTTCCGATGGGATGTAAAAATGTATGGGATCGCAAATGTAAATTCTGCCGCTAGATGAAAATCGTATTTCATGATTTTCATCTCTACATTTAAACGACAAAGGTGAAGAATATAGGGGAGCAGAAGATGGCAGACCACCGGGCCAACAGGAGAGACTCAATGCGGACGTCCCTCCATTCTCCAGCATCTGAGTTAATTATGTTGGATCTGTGGAGGTAAAAAAGGAACAAGGCACAATAAAACACTATAACTACATGCTTGTCATATTTACCTGCACCGTGGCGGGGTCCTACAGGAGGTACAGTGGAGTCCAGTCCATCTGTGAGTCTTTATGAATGAACGTTTCCTCAAGTCTGTTTCTCTTAAGGCCGTCCATCTCTCGAGTAGAAAGAGTATTGCTCTTTCTCCATCTCCCCCCATCCTCTCTTCTCTCTCTCTCCCCCCGACGGCGGGTGTCTCTCACCCGGTGAGATGTTGAGAAGGGGTCGGTCGATGGGGCCGAGTGCTCCCCCGCGGCCCTCGCACGCCCACATCAACCCCACTATTAATCAGGCTGCTGAAGGAACCGCCACCGCAGAGCAGCATCCATTACCTTCACACTCACACCTCGACATGCCTCCGTCCTCCTCCAATCACTCACCCGCTATCTCTCTCTCCCCTCTCTCTCTCTCTCTCTCTCTCTCTCTCTCTCTCTCTCTCTCTCTCTCAGTTTGTCTCTCTCTCTCTCTCCCTCTCTCACTCTCTCACCCTCCCTCCCTCTCCTCCCTCCCCTCTATCTCTCTCTCTCTCTCTCTGGGATAATGACTTGGCCTGCTAATTGTGTTTGTACATTTAGGTTGACCGAATGCATTGCCGTGTTAATAAATCACGACCTCTATCTGTCTCGCTGCTGGCGCCGGGAGCCAGGCGGAGATAAGCTCCCTAAAAGATGTTCCAGCCGGAAGGGGAGCAGGATGGCTACTATATGCCAAGCCTATAGTACTTTGTCTGTTGTATATATTAGCATATCAGTATTTTATTCCAAACCAAAGTCCTGAGCAGATTAAGTGAAATGGTTTGTGACGTTATCTATCATTCTGCTATCTCTCAGTCTATCTACGCCTGCCTATATTTATGATGTCTATTTAACATATCTACTTTCTACTTAAAGCTGCTGTAGTTGGGATTCGAGAGTTGTGAAGGCCAAAAGGCGTGGTCTTAAATCTAACTGGTCTCATACAGAGGCAGGCGCAGTCAACTGGAAAGGGACATTCTCACAGTGCATTTCACTCACTCATAGCTGACGGATGGCTTTGCCAATTTTAACAAAAGATAAATTGTATAATAATTGTATCCACTCTACAGCACTTTTAATATATCTACATTATCTACATTATCTACATTCTCATTATCTACTATTTAATTCATAGCGAATCATTGCTCCTACATCAATATTCATTTGTAAGCGAAACATAATCAGTTACAATACATTATTAATAAGATAATGAGCAGATGCCCGGCCGGGGCAAGCCCGAAAAGACAACGTGGAGTCACCTCCCTGTGGGCTCACCACCTGCAGGGAGAGTCATTGGGGTCGGGTGCGTTGTAAACCGGGCGGTAGGCAAAAGCGGGGTCCTGGGCGTGCGGATCCCTGTCATCGCCGACTGGTTCTAGGGACGTGGAACGTCACCTCACTGGCGGGGAAGGAGCCGGAGCTGGTGCGGGAGGTGGAGCGGGACCAACTAGATATGGTTGGGCTCACCTCCACGCACAGCACCGGTTCTGGAACCAAACTCCGGAGATGGGCTGGACCCTCTACTTCTCCGGAGTTGCCCAGGGTGTGAGGCGCCAGGCAGGTGTGGGGATACTCACAAGTCCCCGGCTGAGTGCCGCTGTGTTGGACTTCTCTCCGGTGAAGGAGAGGGTCGCCTCCATGCGACTGCAAGTCGCTGGGGGGAAGGCTGGGGAACGTCTGGTGGAAGCCCCTGTCCATAAGGTCTTTAACTCCCACCTCCAGAAGAACTTCTCGTGCATCCTGGGGAGGTTGGGGACATGGAACCTGAGTGGGCCATGTTCAGAGCCTCCATTGTGGAGGCTGCAGCTCGGAGCTGTGGTTAGCCGGCTGCCACCGCGACCCG
>PIJE02002280.1:0-7500 GCA_002895965.2 Coryphaenoides rupestris
GGTGACGACTACAGACAGCACAATCCACGACATATAAGGCGCGAAGTCCAGCGGACCTTGGGTCCTGCTATTCGCGCCCGACCCGCCCTACTCTGCCTCTGATTGGTCAAGTCATGAAACGTTGTTCATCCAATCACTGCGAACAAACATTCTTGACGAACTCGCGCTCGAGCTGTCAGTTGGATTGGTGTAGTGTGGCGTAGGTTTAGGAATTATTAATGACACACACACACACACACACACACACACGAAGTATAGGAACAGGGGATAGCCTTCTTTACTGAGCTTCTCTCATCCACGTTAGAGCTCTTCTTCTCAGGCGTAACTCTAACTCAATTACAAGGACCAGTAGTGCCACCTAGAGGCTCCTCACATAAATAGCATTTAAACAGCAACAGAACATTATGCATATGGACACAACAATTGGATTTTCAGAAGACGAAGCGACACTAAAAACATTAAAAACGTTGTT
The DNA here is from genome assembly GCA_002895965.2 of Coryphaenoides rupestris. Taxonomy (NCBI): domain Eukaryota; kingdom Metazoa; phylum Chordata; class Actinopteri; order Gadiformes; family Macrouridae; genus Coryphaenoides; species Coryphaenoides rupestris. The sequence continues at coordinate 473 of PIJE02002280.1, forward strand.
TATTATATAATTTTAGCCGCCCTGCCGTCTGCTGGTGGCTCATCTTGAGTTTCCCGACCCCTGGTAAGCTAATCATGGATAAATCCAAGAAAAGAAAAGTTGCAGAGAAAAATAGAGATTTTAATTCAGCGTGGACAGATTCATTTGCTTTCACTACGAACGATGCAGGCTTACAACAAACTGGCCTATGTTTACTCGTTTTATATGTTCTATATGTTTACACTTATTATACTCGTTCTATATGTTTTATTTATTTCAAAGTGGGCTACTTTTTATTTTAGGAATTTCCCACAAATAAGGGAAGGACTAAAATAGACCTCCATGGTTCTGTGTTTGATTTAAAAGTCGGTCTACATATGACAGTGTTTTTTCTCCTCTTCATAAGAGTTTGAGGTTTTCCTGTTAGAACAGCAATGCAATGTTCTTCAACAGTTTTCTCTTTGTTGTTTTATAATTTCATAAACGCAACAAACTATAGTTCTTTTACAGTGGGTCACAAAAAAAATTCGAAATGAAAATATTGAAATATATATATATTAAATATTAAAAACGAAAAATAATAGATACATACTAGAAATAAGCTTTTGAATAAATTCCAATCCCTCTGGATATATAGTTACTATATATAAACGTTATACACTGTGTTATCTTCATTTTAAGGGTAAAATAGGTTTTGCGGCTCCAGATGAATTTGATTTTGTGGGAGAGGGTCCAAAATGGCTCTTTTAATAGTAAAGGTTGCCGACCCCTGCACTAGGAGGACGGATAAGTCGCCAGTTGTGTGCGTTCTGACGCTCAATGTAAGCGATATACGGACATTGGATATTAGCTTCTTCTAAAACAATGTAAATGAAGTTAGGGCTGTTGAATGGTAGCCATACTCTTCACATATGATAAGCTTAGGCAGTGGTGAGGGAGGGAGGAGGAAGCGATAGACCAACCTTAACTCTTTTATTTTCCTTTCCTTTTTGGTTTTGTTCCAACCCACACCAAGGCCCACGGAACGAACAACCAGCCCCAGCGAGCGATCACGTCGCTGCTCTACTCTGGCGTCGGAGGCCGCAGTTCAGAAGGAGTTGAACCCTCAACCCAACCCTAGACAGTAAGTTGCTCCCAGAGGCGTGTTCTCCTCCACTCGTTGGGTCCCCCGTGAGTCAGAGGCTGGCATGAATTATTAATGTTGTGCATGAGTTGATCGGAGACCCATTGGAACCGCGCTGTGGTAGGAGAAAGCAAGTATACAGACGGCTGTATTGCCAGAGAAAACCCAACAATGTGCACAATTTGTCACATAAGTACCGTCACATAAGTACAAAAACATAACATCATTTCAGTCCCAGCCAAAATCTGTCCAAAGAATCTGACAAATAGGCCTACAGTCCAGTAGAAGTAGTTTCAGTCTTTGTTCAGTTAACCCAACTCAATTATTTCAGACGTGTGTGTATGGTTTATACATCCATGGTTGCAATGAGGCATTTATTTTTGCACTTCACGATTATCCCCCTCAACACCAATCAACACTATTTTGCTATCACTGTAATCTGAGCCTCCCTATGACTCTGAGTCTCCATTGTTATTTCAATGACAGAACAGTCTCTCGTGCTCACCCTCTATATTTACCTTTTTCCAGACAGATAAGCTTTGAATCGGCCCTCCCTCAACATGAATATCTGCACTTAACCCTTTCAAAACATCCATGGCCCCTGACACTTTGAGGATCCGATGTCCTCTAGCGCCGGGCCTGACGCCGTCCAGGCGGACAGAGGATCGCTAACATCCCAACGATTTCAGTATTAGATCGGTACCTGGAATTACCCAGCGTGACCCCGCGTGACCCCCGTGGCACCACACCTAGAGGCTACTGTATTTTTCTCCGGGGGAATTATCCACACGTTACTGACTGGTCTGGGTCAACGTTTTCTTAAATTACGCTTTTCAGGGTGCTCTGTTATCGCAATATTATCAAATTAGTGTCTAGTTATGAATACGTCACTTGGGGTGTATCGGTCCGACAGTGAGAGACTCCATGTGGGTTCTTGGCTCGCCCCAAAAGTGCTCTAAGCCGCTGGGTCGATACCCACGCTAACATCTGCGAGTTAACGAGTGGCGCACGGCTAGCGCTGCCCTCTACCTCCCAGCGTCGGACTCGGACATTTTAATGAAGTGAAGAAATGAAGTGCTGTTGACGGATTAGATGTGAGGAGGAAAAACACAGTTACGAGTTAAGTGGGAACATGCACAGAAGAATACCAGGGGAGACCTTGCTCGGCGGGCTGTGCTGTGCTGAGAGACTCTCAAGGCTTTGGGTTAAAGTTGTGTCGAACTTTTCAACCTGTAGGGACTCTCCTTCCTCAGTACAGAAGTTCTTATCGTGAATGACACTCATGTATTGTGTCGAGTTTCATTGCACAACCTGACTACAACTTTTTCCCGATTCAAAACTATCGACTCATATCTTTCTCCGTCTTTCTCTGCGACCATTTCATTTTGAAAGTATCAAATATTGTCCGCACAGGGCACAAGGACTTCCCTCGATAAGAACAAATGATTGTTTCTTCTTCTTTCTCCTTCTTCGTACGAGACAAACGGGTGGAGCTGCTCACCTCTCGCCGGGGCTCAGGAATTCATCTTAACCCGGCTTTACCCGTTCCGCGGCCTCACCCGGGCTTCGGTTTCATCACTAAGCCCCTCAAGGCCCGGCCCAGTGGCATGAAATGATAATAACCGCACATTAAATGGGATTGTTATGGTTGGTAAGATGAGAGGGAGTCTGAGGAGCCCCCGAAAATATGTCTAGCATTTCCTAAATAACAATAAGGAGGCCGTGGCCGAGGTGAGGAGCGACGGCGGTGTCAGGTGCACCAGAGAGACTTGTTTTGACAAAACGACAGACATTGGATACAGACGCTTAGGCCAGGAAAGTCTCTCTCTCTCTCTCCAAGTTTGTATTTTGCTCGAAGAAAAGAGCTGGGAGTCCCTGATTCGTCGAGTATTTTGTATCAAGGGTTGAAACTGAGACATGTCCTCTTATATTTCCAGCCATTTAGGAAGTCCTCCCCTGCAACTTTTCAACTCTACTCTATTCATGCTGCTGGTTGGACGACTGCGGGCAGGTTTGGGATCTTTTTCCCCACTCCCACCCCAGCCTGGAGGGACCTCTTAGGAGGGACTTCTTAGGAGGGACTTCTCAGAAGGGACCTCTCAGGAGGGACCTCTCGGGAGGGACCTCTCAGGAGGGACCTCTCAGGAGGGACCTCTCAGGAGGGACTTTCAGCAGGGACCTCTCAGGAGGGACTTATCAGGAGGGACTTATCAGGAGAGACCTCTCAATATGGACTTCTCAGGAGGGACCTCTCAGGAGGGACTTTCAGGAGAGACTTATCAGGAGGGACTTATCAGGAGGAACCTCTCAGTAGGGACTTCTCAGGAGGGACCTCTCAGTAGGGACTTCTCAGGAGGGACCTCTCAGGAGGGACTTTTCGGGAGAGACTTATCAGGAGGAGCCTCAGGAGGGACCTCTCAGTAGGGACTTATCAGGAGGGACTTATCAGGAGAGACCTCTCAGTATGGACTTCTCAGGAGGGACCTCTCAGGAGGGACTTCTCAGGAGGGACTTCTCAGGAAGGACTTCTCAGGAGGGACTTCTCAGGAGGAGCTTCTCAGCAGGGACCTCTCAGTAGGGACTTATCAGGAGGGACTTATCAGGAGAGACCTCTCAATAGGGACTTCTCGGGAGGGACCTCTCAGGAGGGACTTCTCAGGAGGGACTTCTCAGGAGAGACCTCTCAGTATGGACCTCTCAGGAGAGACCTCTCAGTATAGACTTCTCAGGAGGGACCTCTCAGGAAGGACCTCTCAGGAGAGACCTCTCAGTAGGGACTTCTCAGGAGGGACCTCTCAGGAGGGACTTCTCAGGAGAGACCTCTCAGTATGGACTTCTCAGGAGGGACCTCTCAGTAGGGACTTCTCAGGAGGGACCTCTCAGGAGGGACTTCTCAGGAGGGACTTCTCAGGAGGGACTTCTCAGGAGAGACCTCTCAGTATGGACTTCTCAGGAGGGACCTCTCAGGAGAGACCTCTCAGTTATGGACTTCTCAGGAGGGACCTCTCAGGAGGAACCCCGTTCCCCCATCAACCAGCCACAAGTGTTTCCACCACAAAACCCTCTCTCAGCAGCCGAGTGGGTCGGCTCCTCGCTCCGCGGTGCTCCGTCCGGGGGGCGGGGGGGGCGGGGACCCTCCTCAGCTGTTCTCACTTTCCCCAGAGTTCCTGTTTGAGGGATTAGCGCTTTGGTTTAGCTTGGCTTTGGGGTCGCGTCCCTGCATTACTTAGCAACACACGGCGGTGCAGAGAGAGAAAAAAAGGGCTTAAACAGAGTCAGACTCCCCCCCCTGAAGACACCCGGCCTTTCCTTACCTTAACCCACTGAGAAGAACCGACCGCAGGGAGTTCTCTCTCTCTCTTTCTCTCTGTCTCTCTGTCTCTCTCTTTCTCTCTGTCTCTGGTGACGGGGAACATGAGGACTTCCAGTAGGAAGAGAAAACGTATTGTTTTAAAGGTGAAATACAGTTGCTGCCCGGTTTACGGATTCAACGGTTATATAATACCGTCAAATAGTATCATCTGTCCTTCTTTGTCTTTCAGTCTCTTTTCTTTCCTTTTTCTTGTTTCTCTCTTATTTCTTTCTTATTCTCTCCTGCTATCCATTTCGCTCTCCTCTCTCTCTCTCTCTCTCTCTCTCTCTCTCTCTCTCTCTCTTTCTCTCTGTTGTTGTCTCCCCCGTCTCTCTCTCCCTCTCATTCTCTCCTCTATCCCTCTTTCCCTCACAGTCTCTCTCTCTCTCTCTCTCTCTCTCTCTCTCTCTCTCTCTCTCTCTCTCTCTCTCGGTTCCTCCGGCCTGTGAATAAGTAATGGCCGTGCGAGAGGTTCTGTTTACCATGGATACCGGGGGTGGGATTACAGCGATTATGGCTGGTGCCAGGGCCCGCAAGCAGCCATCCAGCCATCCAGCCTTCCAGCCATCCAGCCAGGGCCCCTGGGAGCCAAGCTTTTCGTAGGGCCCCTGTCACTAGAACTGGAGCCGCTGACAGCCGTCCAATCCAGTCCCAGGATTAGAAAAACTGGGATTATGGCTTTATGGTCCTCCTCCACCTCCTCCTCTTTCTCCTCCCTCCTCGTCCACCTCCTCCCTCCTCCTCTTCCTCCCTCCCCACCCTACCCCGGCGTTGATGGAGTAATGGAAGGGGCAGAACTGGGGAGGGTGGAGGAGGTGGTGGTGGTGGTGGGAGACCACGACTTTGGGCTCTTTATTTTGTTCCGTAGTCTGTCTCCACGTGGGGCCTGTGGAGCTCCCACACTCCAGCCTCCACCCCCAAGGCTTCACCCGCCACCCTCCACCCTCCACCCCTCAGCCTCCATCCCCCCAGCCTCCACCCCCCCAGCCTCCATCCTCAGCCTCAGCCTCCACCCCTCAGGGGCTCCTACACCGTCCCCTTGAGAGCTGATCAGCTGCTCTCTGCAGCGATGGCGGCGGCGGCGGTGGTGGCGGCGGCGGTGGTGGCGGCGGCGGTGGTGGTGGTGGTGGGGGTAAAATCACCAGAGTAGCCACTAAGAGGTCAACGAGACTATTTGTCCTGACGATGACTGCGTGTGTTTGCGACGGTGAAACGAGAAACCTGATGAAATAAACACTGACTAGTGTTGCCTTTTGTGCCGTTTTGCCCCCCCCGCCCCCCCCAAGTTCAATAAATAAATGAGTCTGGTGGTTCCCGACCCATGGCCCCCCGCCGGGGCCCCCGGGACCCAAGGGACCCCTGGGAAGGTGGGGGAGGGTGGGGAGCCTGTGTGTGTGCCCGCAAAGCCCATCACTAGTCCGCGTCAAAGATAAGGTGTATTAATGTCTCGAGCCGAACACAACGCCATAAATCATGGCGTTATAAATCAGTCAAACACAACACACACGTGGACGAGACCTTGGCTGCCCCGAGACCTTCCTCATCATGACCAAACACTGATTTAAAAACGCTCCGAAACAAGAAGAACTGTGAATCATAGCGGCTGGACTAAGTGTATTGTTTTTCTTCGATTGAGTGGTCCGTGATGGTAAAAAACCGCTCTCTTGTTGAGGTGAGGGTGGAACAAGGAGGGTACAATGCCTTCCGGGTTTTCCGTGAATCTCCTAGCGGTCTCTCTCAAAGTGGACAGCGTGCCCTCGCAGTACAACCACGGATGCATCCTCTGCAGCACACTACAACAGTACCTTAAAGTGTACTTTAAAGTGTCCGGGCAGCAACTCATCCTGCATCGCCGAGCGCCGCCACATTTCTGTCACGTACCGCAGAGCCTCAAAAGGCTACGCTCTACGTGTAGTACGTCTAGATATACCTCGAATGCATTGTCTACTTAGTTATGTATTATGTTTGGGTCCATAATCCAACATCAAACACGCCGATCCATCTCCAAGCAGCCCATAATATTTTATAGCCCGGGACCATGGCAACCTGTCCAGCCTGAGATCATCGATCTGATCGCCCCCCCCCCGCCTGCCAACAGCCAGTATATAGAAAACGCCGGACCACTGATTGAGGATCAGTTTTGTGATTTGCCCGTCTTGTCTTGGCTATTAGAGATGGCATCGCAAAAAATTTAAGGGAGTAGATGGAAAATAACGAGAGGAAGAACCGCGCGCCAAGACCCCGCGACGACTCGAACCTGTTGCGCACAAGGAGGGATCTGTGTTCAATATTGTCGTTGTTGTTGGCAGCGGCCGCTCCGGGCTGCAGTCAGCGTTACCGTCAGCGTGATGCCTGGGAATGACATGCGTGTCATTTACTGCCAGACGCAATCATTTGGTTATTACTGCTGCTGCTGCTGCTGCTGCACGCTGGCGATCCCCGCTCATGTTCGAGGGTCTCCGACTTCCAAAGTGAAACGTGTATATTTTTCTTTTGTCGACAGCTGCGATATTTCTGGGGCAAATTAAGATCCCGCGGTCTCCGGCTTCTCGGAGTTTCTCGGGGTTCTTGCGG
>PIJE02002280.1:12500-20000 GCA_002895965.2 Coryphaenoides rupestris
GGGAGAGAGAGAGGAGAGGGAGGGAGGAGAGAGGGGGAGGAGAGAGGAGAGAGGAGGGGAGAGGGGAGGGAGGAGGAGGGAGGGGGAGAGAGAGAGGAGGGAGGGAGGAGAGAGAGGACAGAGAGGGGGGAGGAGAGGGGAGGAGAGGGAGGAGGAGAGGAGGAGGAGGAGAGAGGGAGAGAGGGAGGGAGAGAGAGGAGAGGAGAGAGGAGGGAGGGGGGAGGGGGAGAGAAGAGAGAGAGAGAGGGGGGAGAGGAGAGAGAGAGAGAGGGGAGAGAGAGAGAGAGAGAGAGATGGAGGGATGAGAGAGATGGAGAGATGAGAGAGAGAGAGATGGAGGGATGAGAGAGAGAGGAGAGAGAGATGGAGAGAGAGAGAGGAGGGAGAGAGAGAGGAGAGAGGGGAGAGGGAGGAGAGAGAGAGAGGAGAGAGGGGGGGAGAGACGGGGAGAGAGAGAGAGGGAGAGAGAGAGAGGAGGGAGAGAGAGAGGGGAGAGAGGAGGGGAGAGAGAGAGAGAGAGAGAGAGAGGAGGGGGAGAGAGGGGAGAGAGAGGAGAGAGAGAGGGAGGAGGAGGAGAGAGAGAGAGGGAGAGGAGAGGAGAGAGAGGGGAGAGGAGAGAGGGAGAAGGGAGAGAGAGAGAGAGAGAAGAGAGAGGGGAGGGAGAGAGAGGGGGGAGAGAGGAGAGAGAGAGAGAGAGAGAGAGAGAGAGAGAGAGAGAGGGAGGGAGGGCCACCAGGGAGACCCTGAGGTCAAGTGCTTAGCGTAAGCCGGCCCTCCCCTCGTCTCTAATAAACTGCGAGATTGCGGTCTGACATTTGGAGCGGAGTTGTTTTCACACCGCAGCCACGAGTCCAAAACTCGATTATGCGATTTTTCTTTAGCGTTCTCCCCGTTTCTATCGCCATGGCTAGTCTTCTCTCATCCCCTCCCGCTTGCCGTACACACACACACACACACACACACACACACACACACCCACGTGTGTGTGTGTGTGTGTGTGTGTATATTAGTGTAATGAATCGGTTGCGGGGTCCCCCTCTCCTCTGCAGACAGGAAGGCAGTTGATTTTCGTTGGCCTTCCGTGCTTTCCTGTCCCGTCTGGGTGTCTGTCAGCACCGCAGCTCCTCGGGGTCCGTGTGGACACACGAGGAACAACGCGGCAGGAAGGTCCCGGAAGGCGTAGGCGAAGGCGAAGGCAAAGGGCCGGGCGGGCAACAGTTCGATCTTATCCTTAAACATTGGCAAGATTCAATTCCAGAGCTCATAGAAATGTCCCCCATGTCTCCTGGGACGATGAGTTGAAGCCGTGGGGTGTTTAGGAGGACGGAGGTGGTGGTGGTGGTGGGAGAAGGTGTTCTGAATACCGACTCGTTGGAGCATCTCTCTCTTTCAGAAACTCTCTGCTCTCCCCTCTCTCTCCTCCCATCTCCTCCCATTCTCCTCTCTCTCCCCTCCTCTCCCCTCCTCTCTTCCTCTCTCTCCTCCCACCGCCTCCCCTTCTCCTATCTCCTCCTCTCCTCTCTCTTCCTCTTCTCTCTCTCCTCTCCCCTCATCTCCTCTCCTCTCCTCTCTCCTCCTCTCCTCCCCTCCTCTCTCCTCTCTCCTCCTCTCCTCCCCTCCTCTCTCCTTCTCTCCTCTCCTCTCTCCTCTCTCTCTCCTCCGTCCTGCTCCACAGGACAAGTCTGTTACTGTTACTGTTACCATCGCTCGGGTCACACGGGGGCATCTCAGGAGAAGATGGAGGGTCAAGGAGCACGTGGACACACTGTACTGTAACCTTGGTCTCGATGACGGATACTTTAATGCGGAGGAAGTAGGTGGCCGTGGCGTCAATGACTTCCTGGGTCAGGTGTCACTGCTGTCACTCCTACACACACACACCACACACACACGCACACGCACACGCACACACACACAGACAGACAGCGAAGCTGCTTAATTGCTTAACGCTATAAGGCCAACACTTTGGCGTTATGTTACGACTACGGCGTGTGTGTGTGTGTGTGTGTGTCAGTGTGTGTGTGTGTGTGTGTGTGTGTGTGTGTGTGTCAGTGTGTGTGTGTCTCCAGCGCTGCAGCCTCCTCCTCCTCCCGGTCATCCTCACATCCTGAGGTGGACGACGACGGGAGGCCTACCGGGGGCCAGGGAGTGACGGCAGGTTTCTGGTCTGGTCTGGTAGCGTGATGGAAGGTGGGAGCGGGAGCTAAGCTAAGCTGGGACGGGGGCTTGGCAGCAAGGGCAGAGGCCAACGTCACCACGAGTCCACGCCGACTCCAGCGGTTTATTTTCACCCGCTGGCCTCATGTTTGCAGCTCTGCTTCAGCCCCGCGCTGAGGAGCAACAACAGGCCTTTCTAAAGTCCTGCGTGACGTCAGGGGCTGCCAGGGTTTCATTCGTTCACCTCACCGACGGCTCACTCTAAAACGGCTCGTCGCCCCTTCGGGTCGCCAACGCGGTCGACGTTCGTTCACGCGCGTTACGCTCGCGCCAATCCGTGACAGAGGCGACCGAAGACGTGCAAAATACACGTATAGCCCAGCCTCGCTGCGTGTTCTGGGAAGCAAGTGTTCGACCGAAATAGACGACTCGTAGACGCATGGACGCATCGACGAGCCCGCCAAAAAAACTAAAAAAACCCCTGATTGGTCAATTGTGCGGTGGCCGCGGTCCCACGTTCTCTGAAGCCAGCGCCGGTATTGGTCTCCAGTCCGTCCCTCAAGTCACGCTTCTATTTAGTCAGCGGCGAATCCGACACAGCGAAGCAAAGCTATATGTTTGTGTTTCTCATGTTTTTAGTCGGGCTCTTTTTTTTCTTTCTTTTTCTACCTCGTCATTTTCCATCGACCTCCAAATACGGAGGCCCGTGGCAACATTTTCCAAACATCTGTTATAATTTACCTTGGCAAAAAACTGCGCGCTCGACGTTTTACTCCATCGTTTTTTTCTCTCTCGGTTTTCTCGCTCCGCGGAGGAAGAGCGCGGTGGAGCCTCGGTAAGCAAACACGCGCCGGACGGCGGCGAGCGGGCGAGCGGAGGAGAACTCCCCACAGGTGATGACAAACTCTTCTCCTCCTCCTCTCCTCTTCTCCTCTCCTCTCTTCCTCCTTCTCCTTCTCCTTCTCCTCCTTCTCTGAGGAAACGTGCGTCCAGTTGTCGGAATTTGCGATAATAATACGGAGAATTATGAACACAACCGCTGTGTGAGCGCCACCACGACACCGGGACGATCTCTCAGCCTCCAACGCAAGAACAGCACAGGAAACTTTATGAAGTTTTTAAAAGTTTGTGAACAATTTCATAACCATTTCACTTTGTAGCTTGGCAAAAAAAAACGACATAAAAAATGATGAGTGAATTATTGAAAACACCTGATTTCCCTGAATCCAATTTAAAAAAAAAATATTTGAATGTAGATATTACAGCGCTAATGCTTTATGATACTTTTACTCTCTTTTACTTGATTAGGCGAACATAACATTCATCATCTGCTTTTGGATTTAACTTCTTCAGCTTTTGTGTGTCCAATTCTGTGTGTTGCGTCGCCAACATCGTGATCGACGGCCTACCTCGCCGAGTCGGGCGTCCGAATGATTAATCTCTCGGCCCTCGTGCCGGATTTACATTTTGATCAAATCTGAGTTAAAAAGTTTGTGAAAACATTCCGTTGGGTTCCTTTAACTCTCTCCCGATGACGAGGATTCACGTGGACCCCCCCAGGAGGAGGGTGTTTTAAGGGCCAAAGCACACATGACCACAAAGGGAACACCAACTATCACCTTATCATGCATTTTTCTCTCGCTTGTAATCACCTGCAGTACCGCGTTTGGCCCTTCGGGTGGCACTGTAACACCTTCCAGACGCTTTGGCGTGACAGCTCTTTAAATGGGACCCCTGTCTCCAGGAAAAGGAGAATTACAATAAGTTATTAAAATGTATTGACACCAGATGTGCCCCTCCGCCGATGCTTCAGACGGAGGAGAAGGTGGAAGGTGTTCTGAGCCTAATTGCCCGTTTGACCAGCCAACTCAGTTCATAACCACTCATTAACACAGGCACACACACATGCACACACACATGCACACACACATGCACACACACATGCACTTGCACACACACACACACACACACAGGTCATAGGTTTACAGGTCACAAGTGAGCAGCCATGAAAAAACCCACTAATAACTACATTAGTGTGTGTGCGTGTGTGCGTGTGTGTGTGTGTCTGTGTGCGTGCATACGTGTGTGTGTGTGTGTGTGTGTGTGCGTGTGTCTGTGTGTGTGCATACGTGTGTGTGCGTGTGTGTGTCTGTGTGCGTGCATACGTGTGTGTGTGCGTGTGTGTGTCTGTGTGCGTGCATACGTTGTGTGTGTGTGCGTGCATGCGTGTGTATGTGTGGACAGGTACGCACATTCGTCTGTTGTTTACAAAGGTGTCATATTTAGCGCAAAATGTATAGCGTCATATGAGTTACATGCATAACGCATACTTTTGCATACTGTTGTGTGTGTCTGATGGCCGGGCTCTGTGTCGCTGGGTGTCAGATGCTAATCTACGGGAGCCGTCTGGTCGATGGCGATCACGTCCCTGATAGCAGCCGACAGACAGACGGACAGACAGACAGACAGACAGACAGACAGACAGACAGACAGACAGACAGACAGGCCCGTGACACGTAGGAAGAGACGGAGGCTTCTAGACAAACACACACACACACACACACACACACACACACACACACACACACACACACACACACCAGGCGACATGTACAAAGTATTAGAGCGCAGAAGCACACGACCATCTCCAGTGAGCTTCCATCCCAAGTTTTAGGGAATTCTTCCATCCACCCTACCTTACACACACACACACACACACACACACACACACACACATATACACATACATACACACACACACACACACACACACACACGCACCAAATATTTCTGGCAGTTGCTTGCTGACGATTACGACCCCCCCCCCCCTCTCCTGTTAGAAAGTGTTTGTGTGGCGTATTTGTGCGTCTTCAATTGTTCACTTGCGCACAGCGATGTTTGTTCAGCGCATACACGGCCGCAGCAGAGAGTCCTCACCGTCCACCATAACCGCCGTCGACTCTAAACTCTTCACTCGCGGTCACGTCCGGCGTTCAAGACTCAACGTTCAAGATTCAAGGTTCCTTTTACCGCCGTGCAGTATGTGACAAGCACAATGGAACGCTTGCTCCCCATTCGCTCCTGCAGTATTCTTCGAAGCATACATTCTAAAATAACTCAACAATTAGTGAGATAGTACCTAATAAGTACAGTAAAAAGATCACGGTTACAAGTCAGGGTCGCAATACTCTGGCGGGTGGTGCAATCGTGGAGTAAAGTGTCCGCGTGCGGTACAGTAATATTATTATACTGGCATGAAAAATAGTCATTAGTAACTCGTAGATGGAAGCAGAGCACAGTACAGTTCAACAGGCAAACACTACAGCTATAGCTGGAGTCGTCTCTTTAATGAGAACGGTGTTATGATTGCGAGCGTGGCGACGGGACTGTAAAAAAATTACAAAAATGAGGAATCCTTCGGCGTGTCCGCTGTGGGGCCGTAACACGAGCTCTCACCACCTTTTGAACCGCAGGTCGTGCGCCGGATAGGGAAATGGATCTTTTACTGTGTGTGTGTGTGTGTGTGTGTGTGTGTGTGTGTGTGTGTGTGATGGGTTTTGCGTGACGACCATACCGGATCAGGGTTCAGGCCGTGGTCTGCGGAGGGCTGACATTCTGGTGGCGTTCTGTTGTCTGGCAGGAGGAACAGGAAGAGGTGTGTCGGTCGAGGACACGGCATCGGGTTCACTGTGTCGGTGGCCGCGCTGCAGGCCTGGTGGTGCCGGCAGCGTGGCGGTCTTATTATTCAATCGTAAGGTCGCTGGGTCGATCCCCCGGGGCTCCTCTCCCTCCCTCCTAGCTAAGTGTGGAGGTGTCCCTGAGCAAGACACCACCTAACCCTACCTCTTCCTCCTAGCTATGTGTGTGTGTGTGTGTGTGTGTGTGTGTGATGGGTTTTGCGTGACGACCATACCGGATCAGGGTTCAGGCCGTGGTCTGCGGAGGGCTGACATTCTGGTGGCGTTCTGTTGTCTGGCAGGAGGAACAGGAAGAGGTGTGTCGGTCGAGGACACGGCATCGGGTTCACTGTGTCGGTGGCCGCGCTGCAGGCCTGGTGGTGCCGGCAGCGTGGCGGTCTTATTATTCAATCGTAAGGTCGCTGGGTCGATCCCCCGGGGCTCCTCTCCCTCCCTCCTAGCTAAGTGTGGAGGTGTCCCTGAGCAAGACACCACCTAACCCTACCTGCTCCTCCTAGCTAAGTGTGGAGGTGTCCCTGAGCAAGACACCACCTAACCCTACCTGCTCCTCCTAGCTAAGTGTGGAGGTGTCCCTGAGCAAGACACCACCTAACCCTACCTGCTCCTCCTCCTAGCTAAGTGTGGAGGTGTCCCTGAGCAAGACACCACCTAACCCTACCTGCTCCTCCTAGCTAAGTGTGGAGGTGTCCCTGAGCAAGACACCACCTAACCCTACCTGCTCCTCCTAGCTAAGTGTGGAGGTGTCCCTGAGCAAGACACCACCTAACCCTACCTGCTCCTCCTAGCTAAGTGTGGAGGTGTCCCTGAGGAAGACACCACCTAACCCTACCTGCTCCTCCTAGCTAAGTGTGGAGGTGTCCCTGAGCAAGACACCACCTAACCCTACCTGCTCCTCCTAGCTAAGTGTGGAGGTGTCCCTGAGCAAGACACCACCTAACCCTACCTGCTCCTCCCTCCTAGCTAAGTGTGGAGGTGTCCCTGAGCAAGACACCACCTAACCCTACCTGCTCCTCCTAGCTAAGTGTGGAGGTGTCCCTGAGCAAGACACCACCTAACCCTACCTGCTCCTCCTAGCTAAGTGTGGAGGTGTCCCTGAGCAAGACACCACCTAACCCTACCTGCTCTCCTCCTAGCTAAGTGTGGAGGTGTCCCTGAGCAAGACACCACCTAACCCTACCTGCTCCTGACGTGTTGGTTGTTACCTTGCATGGTTGGCACCGCCGTCGGTGTATGAATGGGTGAATGTGAGGCAATACTGTAAAGAACTTTGGATAAATAACAAATGATATAATTTGCTCTGTGGATGTTGTCTTTTATATTTTATAAGACAATATTGTATTTTATATAATGTGTCTAAGGTAGCGGTGTGTAGATTGTTGTATTGATTTTAAATTGATTCATTATCGTATGTACAAGTTAAGTTAAACTATGGGTTTAATTTTTTACCATATTGTTTCTGTTGGTTTGGTAATGGTTTGTCACAGTGGTAGAAACTAACAAAGTACATTTACTCACATTAGATAAATAACCAATAAATATAATACAATGTTATTCTGAAATGGATTATGCATAATAAGCGCTTTTACTTTTGTATACTTGAAGTATATTTTGATCGTAATACTTTTCAAAACAAAACAGCCACGGC
>PIJE02002280.1:27500-30000 GCA_002895965.2 Coryphaenoides rupestris
CGTCACCTACAGCTCGTGAAATTTCTATATTCTAGATTCTATAATCTATTCTCGATTCTATATTCTGCAGAGAGCCTCCAACCACCAGCCAACAAGATGTACTGTATGCACCCACTTTGAGCCACACGACTCCAAACTACTCACGGTTGGATAGTGGTGGTGGTGGTGGAGGAGGAGGTGGAGGTGGAGAAGTTGGGGCAGTGCTCTAGGTGGTGTGGTTGGTAGTGGAGGAGGAGGTGGCGTTGGTGTTGGTGGTGGTGGTGGTGGTGGATGTGTTGGAGTGTAGATGTGGTGATGGAGGTCAGTTTCCTGGCGGGAGACGGGTGTGCGTCCCACCCTGGTCGCGTGTTTGCAGAGCGCTGGGGGGGGGGGGGGGTGGCGTGTTCACCGCGATCATGTGACGTGTTTCGACGGTCACGTGACTCGACGAGGCCTCCCTGTATTCTGCCGAACGTGTGATGTTTGTGTGTTTGAGCGACTGGAAGGTTGCTGGTTCGATCCCCCGGGCTCCTCCTCCTCCTCCTCCTAGCTAAGTGTGGAGGTGTCCCTGAGCGAGACACCACCTAACCCTACCTGCTCCTCCTAGCTAAGTGTGGAGGTGTCCCTGAGCGAGACACCACCTAACCCTACCTGCTCCTCCTAGCTAAGTGTGGAGGTGTCCCTGAGCGAGACACCACCTAACCCTACCTGCTCCTCCTAGCTAAGTGTGGAGGTGTCCCTGAGACACCAAGACACCACCTAACCCTAACTGCTCCTGACGTGTTGGTTGTTACCTTGCATGGTTGACGCCGCCGTCGGTGTATGAATGGGTGAATGTGAGGCAACACTGTCAAGCTCTTTGAATAAAAGCGATGATATATAAATACAATCCATTTACAATGTCTGATCTGTGACGTCGGTGTGGACAACAGCAAACATTGTCCTAGCAGCACGATTTCATCGCAAATTTCCCCCTCAGCCGTCACACACGGTGTTGTTTCTTTCTCTCGATTTGCTTTCAGTTTTTGCTTTTTGTTTTACCGGCTGCCTCGTATCTTCGGCTCTTCGTCACTCGTAAAAAGAAAAAAGGAAGAAAACGGGAGAAAGAAAGTCCTGTTGTTGTTCACAGCGTTTCACCGCGGAGCCGTAAATATGCTAATCCCCTGGTAGCTCTTTTTACGACGTGTGTGTGTGTGTGTGTGTGTGTCTCTCTCTGTGTGTGTGTGTGTGTGTGTGTCTGTGTGGTGTGTGTGTGTCTCTGTGTGTGTGTGTGTGTGTGTGTCTGTGTGTGTGTGTCTCTGTGTGTGTGTGTGTGTGTGTGTGGTGTGTGTGTGTGTGTGTGTGTGTGTGTGTGTCTCTCTGTGTGTGTGTGTGTGTGTGTGTGTGTGTGTGTCTCTCTCTGTGTGTGTGTGTGTGTGTGTGTGTGTGTGTGTGTGTCTCTCTGTGTGTGTGTGTGTGTGTGTGTGTGTGTGTGTGTTGTGTGTGTGTGTGTGTGTGTGTGTGTGTGTGTGTGTGTGTGTGTGTGTGGTGTGTGTGTGTGTGTGTGTGTGTGTGTGTGTGTGTGTGTGAGGATGTTATTGCTCCACTGTAAAAGGCGAGATACTGGCCCGAGATTAAACGCCCCCTTGGCAGAGGAGGAGGAGGCGAACTGAGGATAGGAACTGAGGAGGAGGAGGAGGAGGAGGAGGAGGAGGAGGAGGAGGTGAAAGTGGCTTCCTTCAGGGTGTCCTAAGCCGATGCGCGTACCTTTGCACTTTAAACCCTCTTACTGTATTTGTTATCTGTCGTGAGATAAGCGGTCCGTTGTCGTGTCTCATATCATGATCTCAACATTGTGATCTTTGATATTTAATCCGCGTTGTTCGTCGATCCAAAACAATGCAATAATATCCCCGCGGTCTCCGAACATCGTAAAGATGACATTAGAGAGAGAAACGCGAAACACTTCATCCGACAATCTGAAAGCCACCGTTCAAAATTCTGGTTTTTTTTTACGTTTTTTTCTACGTTTAGTTTCGTACTTCGATTTGAGTCTGTGTGAATATCTTAAAAATGTTTTCGCTATGCACATTTTTGTCCACGGTACGCTGACTTGTAACAAGACAAGGAACTAATTTACAACAACAACAACTCTACGAACAAAACACTATTATACTCGGTGGTACCTGTTAGTTGTACCTTATAGCCTTACCTGGGGATCTGTTCTTTAGTTAATGGGGTCGGGGTGCAACAAATAGTGTTTAATTATAATGAGGGGTTTAATGACCACACCAGCGGCTGTTCACACTAGCCGCTAGCACAGAGATAGCATTTGTCCCACCGCAGCGCAGCTAAAAGTGTGTGTGTGTGTGTGTGTGTGTGTGTGTGTGTGTGTGTGGGGGGGGGTGGCGAGGTTGTGGGGTCCTTGCCAGGGGCCTCCGGGGTTATTAGTTATTAGCGGGGCGGCCCGTGGAGCTGCCTGCACCGCAATTAACGCCCGGGCGGTGGGGGGGTGGGGGGGGGGGGGGGACCGCTGTGGCCC
>PIJE02002280.1:40000-42469 GCA_002895965.2 Coryphaenoides rupestris
TCGTTGGTGTTCCGATAAAGTTCTGACACTTTGTAGGAATTACAGTAAGTTTTTTGTGTGATTATGGATAAAGCGACAAATTATTCATGAAGAAGAAATCAATCAGTTTTATAAAATTGCCCCAGTGGGCCGGATTGGATCGGCTCGCGGGCCGCACCTTGGCCCCGGGCCTCATGTTGGACACCCCTGGGCTTAAGGCAGACAGGAGCTGTGGAGGTTCGGCCTCCGCGGGACTGGAGGCAGAAACAAAGGGGACCTCGCAAACCTCAGAGGCAGCCATCGAGGGCGCCAAACACCTCCTACTGGATTCGGCGAGCCATTCGAGCCTAACTAGTATCCGGCCCCTATCCCCCAGTTTGGATAGGAAACGAGACATTGTGGGTAGTGGCAACCCTAGCCGGTTTAAGGTTTAATGTTATGGTTTTTATAGCCGTGTACTAATTAAGCATAACAGGAGCGAGCTGTGCGGCGCTTTGGCTCCGGTTGGCTGGTTTGGCTCACGGCGCACCGCAGAGGCAGAGGGAGTTCCAGCCACTCACACGCCAGGATTTAGTCTCTCCAGTTAGCTCTCGCACACCAACATTTGTTCTTGTTTCAGGGAAACACATTCTCAGGATAGGATATATACAGATATATACAAGAATATACCTTTCAGCAGGTACCCAGCCCCACGCAACGTGTTACTTTGAGAGCGTGGCACCGTGGCTCGAGTCACGCTAACGTCGTTCCCCTGGCAACAAGCAAAGGACTCCATTCACATTTTTGACTCAGAGCGAATGGACGAAAGATAAGGATAGTGTGTACTTTGAAAGGTACCGGAGCTCATGGATGACTCCGGTGCAGGACTCAATGTGGTTCCAAGTCACTTCCAGGAAGAGACAAGTGTGGAGTCAATGAACACCAACCCACCTCAAACTAGAGCCACCAGGGTCCACCGGGACCCACCAGAACCCACCAGGACCGACTAGGACCCACCAGAACACACCAGGACACACCAGCACCCACGGCAACCCACCAGGACAGACCAGAACCCACCAGAACCCACCAGAACTCACCGCGACCCACCAGGACACACCTCAACCCACCAGGACAGACCAGAACCTACCAGGACCCACCTCAACCCACCAGGACAGACTAGAACCTACCAGGACCCACCTCAACCCACCAGGACACACACCGGAAACCACCAGCACCCACCAGGACACACGAGGACCACACAGGGCTACTTTGTTCCAGAGGACCGAGCCCAGGGGATGGTCCAGGCTCCGGCCGGGCGCCCCTGACCCTGTGCTCCTATCCTGCTATCTCCCGGTCATGCCTGAGGAGGAGGAGGAGGAGGAGGAGGAGGAGGAGCAGCAGCAACCGTGACCTCTCGTCATCCAGCCATGCGGTGGGCGGTTGCAGGCGAGTCCTCCCCGGAGGAAAGGCTGTCTCTCCGTCCACACAGGGTCCCCCCCCCCCGCGGCTGCACAACCTCAGGCCGCTCCGGCCGACATGTCAACGCCCTCCGTCCCCCATATCACTTCCGGACCGGAGACAAGCGAGGGAGAGACGTCTCCGATGAATGAATGAGATCAAACGGCCCCCGAGAGCAGAGCCATCCGAGAGCAAAGGAGGAAGAGGAACCGGCGGGGACTCGACGTGGGTCTCAAAATACCCGCCGTGATTACGGTTCAAAGACCTCGACAAAAAGACTTCAAACGCACCGACACAAAGAAGAGACTCTGGGCTGACGGCGACACTTTTCTGAATGGATTGTGTACGTCTGTAGCGGGATTGTTTTAGCCGGTGTACAGTATCGTCTCACAAGTCAGACTTTAGATTCATGATCTAAAATAAACGTTGATAGCTTCATATTTGTTTCAACCAATCTGCTGGCTGTTATCAAACTGTCAAAAAAAGTGTCTTCTTCTGAAAGCTTCATCCACTCACGCACTCAATTCACTTGATTTCAGTTGAATGTCCCCGCGACAAAAAAAGGAAACAAGGCGTAGCTCCGCCCCTCGCTGTTTCTGGTTTCCTGCCCCAAGGATCTGTTCCTGGAAAGTTGCGCTGTCACGTCGTCGTCGGACCGCTGCATCCCAAACTGGTGAGTGTGTGTATAATGTTTGACTCCATTAATTAACCCTCTTTAACTATTTATGTGCTTTTTTCGAGTTCCTTTAATCACTCATTATTTCCCGTCCACTTCCATCTAACCGCTGGCGTCTCTCGGGGGGAACGAGCGCCCGAGAGTTTTACGTTGAAAAGCTGCCGATAGAATCTGGCAATGACCGTTGCTGTTGCGGTTCTATTTATTGTTGTTGTTGTGGTGGTGGTGGTGGTTGTTGTGTTGTGTTGTCGGTGTGTAAGCATCGGCCAAGAGGGGGAACAAAAGAACGCTGCAAAGCCGGCCGTCTCCTGGCACCTTAAATCGAGGTCCAACCGAAGATAATGGGAGTATTAAAATAAAAAGTTTCAGGGCGCGCT
>PIJE02002280.1:62835-67835 GCA_002895965.2 Coryphaenoides rupestris
CTTGCGACACACCCCCCACCCCGACCTGGCGACCCCCAACGACCCAGTTGCCCGTCTTTATGGCCTCTCGTGCGTCTCGGTTACGTACGGCGTCACCCCACTCTCACAATAGGTGCTACAAAGACGAAATAAAGACGATATCCGTCATCCATCCATCCATCCATCCATCCATCCAGGCCATCATCATCCATCCGATGCCATCCATAAACGTCACTTTCCCCAACACCCACGTGTCTCCGGCTACACCACTGGGAGGACCGCTGACCCACCATGGAGGCTTGTATTTGGGGTGGTGGGGTGGGTGAGGTGGGCAGGGTGTAAGGGGGTGCGCTGGTCGGCACATGATGTAAGCACCACCTCAACGCACACACACACAACACAGTGGTCTCCAGTGTGTGGAGAGTCGACGAGGTGGCAACAGGTTCCAATGCTCTTGAACGTGAACGACGTCGGCGTGTGTTCCTTGCAAAACTTCTACTCTTGAAATTTAGACGCTTGTTGCGGGTGTTGGATCCAGAGGTTTGTGTGTGTGTGTGTGTGTGTTGTGTGTGTGTCTGTGTGTGTGGTGTGTGTGGGTGTGTCTGTGTGTGTGTGTGTGTGTGTGTGGTGTGGTCCTCAGTGTGCGTTCTGTGTGTGTTGTGTGTGTGTGTTGTGTGTTGTGTCCTCAGTGTCACGTCTGTGTGTGTTGGACTGTGGTGTGTGTGGTGGTGTGTTGTGTGTGTGTCCTCAGTGTCGCGTCTGTGTGTGTGTGCTGTGTGTGTGTGTGTGTCTCAGTGTCACGTTGTGTGTGTTGTGTGAACTGTGTGTGTGTTTGTGTGTGTGTGGGTGTGTGTGGTGTGTGTGTCCTCAGTGTCGCGTCTTGTTCGGTGTGTGGTGTGTGTGTGTGTGGTGGTGTGTGTGTGTGGTGTCCCCTCACAAACGGAGACTCCCCAACCGATGAAGACATCACCGGTCCGCACTCCTCCCACTCCGTCCCTTATCCCCTCCTCCTCGTCCGCCCGTGGCGAAATAACCTGGACGGAAACTCACCTCAGCAGGGAGAGGGAGGGAGGCTAACCAAGGGATTAATCAGATACGATGAGAGAGGACAAGAGAGAAGAAGAGAGAGAGGTAGAGAGGTAGAGAGAGAGAGAGAGAGAGAGAGAGAGAAGAGAGAGTAGAGAGCATAGAGAGAGACAGAGAGAGGAGAGAGAGATGAGAGAGAAGAACTGGACGAGGAGAGCATGGAGGAGAGGAGGCGATAGAGACAGAGGGAGCGGAGAGAAAAGAGAGAAGGAGGGAAGGGGAGAGAGAGACATGACAGAGACAGAAGATGATAGAGAGGAAGAGAGAGAGACATGGAGGGAGGGAGGAGAGAGAGAGACGAAGAGAAATAGGAGACGAGGGAGAGAGAGAAGACAAGAAGTGGAGAGGAGAGATAGGGAGAGAGGTGAAGAGAGGTAGACAGAGAGAGGAGATGGCAAGAGAGAGAGAGAGAGAGAGAGAGAGAGAGAGGGAGAAGGAGAGAGAGAGAGAGAGAGGAGAGAGAGAGAGAGAGGAGAAGAAGAAGAAGAAGAGAGATCGGGAGAGGGAAGAGCCGATGGCGAAGAGGAGACGAAGCGAGGGAGAGAGAAGAAAGAGAGGGAGAGAGGAGAGAGAGAGGAAGAAGAAATAGACATTGAGCTATACCACTCGCTTTGGCAATGTAAATGTACGTTCCCATGACAATAAAGCTCTTTAAATTGAAAATGGAATTGCGGAGAGAACAGAGAGAGAGAGAGAGGAGACATTGATGGAGAGGGAGAGATTGGAAGTGGGGTAGAGAGAGAAAAGAGAGAGAGAGAGAGAGAGAGGGGGAGAAGAAGAGAGAGAGGGGGGAGATAGGCGGTAGAAACCAAGCTTTCCTCACCCGGAGCAGCAGCAGCTATAATCAACGGCGTCGGTTTCTGATTCGCCGCGACCTCAGACAGTTGTTCTTGGACGGCCGCTCCACGCCGGCGGCGGTCGCGACACGCGGCCTCACTCGCCCTCCTTCATATATTCCACAAAAGAGGACATCTTTCAAGCGAATTCCTTTTTTCTCAGATGCCGGCGGATATCTTTCTTCCTCCTCGCGATCCGGAGAGGCGGTGCGTTCCGCTCGCTCTCCGGTGATTGCTCAGCGCGACGACACATCGCGGTAGTTTTTTTTTTCCGACGATGAATATTGCCGGACGACGACGACCGACGACGACGACGACGACGAGACGACCACGACGGGACGAAAGTGAATGACCGACGGTCCGCGACCGGAATTTATTATCGTGCGGTGTGTTAAGCGCCACGTCTCAAGCGAGATATTTACACAGCTCGGCGTGGGACCGGCCCCGACTAATGTCTTCTGCCGTTCCTCGACTGACGCAAGTGCGGGATAGGATGTGCGTACAAGCTTTTATTATCGGCTGTACTGTTACTTATAGGTTGTATAAAGGTTGACTTAAGGGGGGGGGGGGCTGGGGGGGGGGCGATGAAAGCAAAGTGTTCAGAGACGATCTGGGAAGGCACTTACTGTACTGTACTGTTGTAAGTGTTGCCACTCGTCACTTATCAACCGGGGAGAGGGGTTTTGCTTTTAGAATATATATGTGAATCTCGTTCTTCCCCGTCGCAGATATTATTTCCAAGGTGTGTACTTGCATAGTAAACTTCGTTACAATACTTAAGTACTGTTTTGGGGATTTGTACTTTACTCGAGTCATTATTGGTTTGTGTACTTGTACTTTTATTCATTACATTTCAGAGAAAAAAACACCAACTTTTACGTCAGTTCGCTTTACAAAATGCAGACCTACAAAGTAACAAGTACAAATTCGGCAGGTCCAACAATTTAATTAGTATATATTTGGTTCTCTGGCCGAACTAACGTTAACGTTATTAATCCTGCGGGGCACTTTTTAAAAACAACCAATCAAATCCCATCAATGGAAGATGAAGCCGCCCACACCCATGCTGATTGGGCCTTGGCAAGACTAGACAGCGGAATCTTTGATGAAACACCTGCTACAGAAGAACAGACAGTCAGGGTGACAAGCACAGGAAGTGACCACAAACGATAGTACGAGTGATGGAGACGAAACGGTCGGCGTGAGGACGACAGACGAGCACCATGGCCCTTGCAATAAAAAAAAGTTTTTACTTTGTAATTTTTAGTACTTAAGTACAGTTAAAAGTAGAAACTTTTTTAACTTTTACTCAGTGTGTTTTTAGCCAGATACATCTCACTTTACTTGAGTAAGATTTTGAGACGGTCCCATACTTTCACTTAAGTATAATTCTGGGTAGCTTTTACACCCCTGATTATTTCCCTGTGTTTGGTTCGGCGCGGAGGTGGGGGGGGGGAGGAGCCCAGATCACCATCATGGCGGAGGATGTGAGATGTGAACGCGACAGACTACTCCCAGGCAAGGCAGCGGCGTCTCCGTCTCCACACTCCTCCCCCCCCCCTCCCCCCCCCCCCCCCCCCCCCCCCCCCCCCCCCCCCCCCCCCCCCACCTCCACCTCCGCGCGAACCAAACACAGGGAAATAATATCTGCAGACGGGGAAGGACGAAGACTCAACATATTACTTCTAAAAAGAAAACGTATGATAAGTGATGCGGTAAAACGTGAGCGAGTTGGCACACTTACAACAGTACAGTACAGTAAGTGCCTTCCCAGATCGTCTCTGAACACTTTGCTTTTCATCCCCCCCCCCCCCCCCCCCCCCCCCCCCCCCCTAAGTCAACCTTTATACACAACCTATAAGTAACAGTACAGCCGATAATAAACAGCTTGTACCGCACATCCCATCCCGCACCTTGCGTCAAGTCGAGGAACGTGCAGAAGACATTAGTCGGCCGCCGTCCCACGCCGAGCTGTGTAAATATCCTCGCTTGAGGACGTGTGCTTAACACACCGACGAATAATAAATTCCGGTCGCGGACCGTCGGTCATTCACTTTCGTCCCGTCGTGGTCGTCGTCGTCGTCGTCGTCGTCGCCCCGGCAATATTTCATCGTCGGAAAAAAAAACTACCGCGATGTGTCGTCGCGCTGAGCAATCACCGGAGAGCGAGCGGAACGCACCGCTCTCGGTCGCGAGGAAGAGAAGAGATTCCCGCCGGCATCTGGAGAAAAAGGAATTCGCTTGAAAGATGTCCTCTTTGTGGAATATATGAAGGAGGTCGAGTGAGGCCGCGTGTCGCGACCGCCGCCGGCGTGGAGCGGCCGTCCAAGAACAACTTGTCTGAGGTCGCCGGCGAGTCAGAACCCGACGCGGTGATTATAGCTGCTGCTGCTCCGGGTGAGGAAAGCTGTGGTTTCTACCGCCTATCTCCCCCCCCCCTCTCTCTCTCTCTCTCTCCTCTCTCTCTCTCCTCTCTCCCCCTCCTCTCTCCCTCTCTCTCCTCTCTGTCTCCCTCTCTCTCTCTGTCTCTCTCTCAATTCCATTTTTCAATTTAAAGAGCTTTATTGTCATGGGAAACGTACATTTACATTGCCAAAGCGAGTGGTATAGCTCAATGTCTATTTCTTCTTCCTCTCTCTCTTCTCTCCTCCCTCCTCTCTTCTCTTCTCTCCTCTCTCCTCCTCCTTTCTCTCTCCTCTCTCTCTCTCTCTCTCTCTCTCTCTCTCTCTCTCTCTCTCTCTCTCTCCTCTCTCTCTCTCTCTCTCTCTCTTGCCCTCTCTCTCTCTCTCTCTCCTCTCTCCTCTCTCCTCTCTCTCCTCTCTCCTCTCTCCTCTCTCTCCTCCCTCTCCTCTCTCTCTCTCTCTCTCCTCTCTCTCTCTCTCCTCTCTCTCTCTCTCTCTCTCTCTCTCTCTCTCTCTCTCTCTCTCTCTCTCTCTCTCTCCTCCTCTCTCTCTCTCTCCCTCTCTCTCTCTCTCTCTCTCTCTCTCCTCTCTCTCTCTCTCTCTCTCTCTCTCTCTCTCTCTCTCTCTCTCTCTCTCTCTCTCTCTCTCTCTCTCTACCTCTCTACCTCTCTCTCTCTCTCTCTCTGTCCCTCTCTCA
>PIJE02002281.1:0-54410 GCA_002895965.2 Coryphaenoides rupestris
GTCTAGTTATTGGTATCCAATGGGCCCCCCTGTACACCACCAGGTACAATCGCTCTGTCATGGCTCATTCCCATAAGAGCACTGGTCATATTGTGTTTCATGGTATTTTGTATAGGACTGATGTGTTTGAGGGTTTGTTTGAAGAAAACAATGTCTACACTGTCAGTTAATGAAGCGCTTGTTATGCATCCCCCTTCCTCATATCACGAGATAACACACTAGTAGACCAAATCTCCAGATTCGAATGATTGGCCCTATAATCCAGAACACCCCACACACACACACACACACACACACAGAAACACACACACACACACACACACACACACACACACACACACACACACACACACACACACACACACACACCAACACAACACACACACACACAAACACACACACACACACAACAACACACACACACACACACACACACACCACACACACACACACACACGCCACACGCCACACGCCACACACCACGCCACACCACACGCCACACACCACACGCCACACACCACACACCACACGCCACACGCCACACGCCACACGCCACACGCCACACGCCACACGCCACACGCCACACACCACACACCACACGCCACACACCACACGCCACACACCACACACCACACGCCACACGCCACACCACACACACCACCACCACGCGCTCGCCTGGCTCATCTGTGCTGTCTTTTCTACCTGCAAACCCCACCACACCACACCCCCCACACCACCCCCACCACACCCACCACACGCCCACAGTCTAGACCGGACCCTGCTCTCGGACCAACACACCACACCACACACACACACCACACACACCACCACACACACCACACCACACACACACACACACCACACGCGCACACATTGACATATAAACATAGTTACATGGTACTAGTTACTCAGCCAGGAGTGCGTTCGGTCCAACGCGGTCTCTATCGAGAGCTGCGCACCGAAGCCGCAGCACCCACCGTCCGCCGCGCAGCGACACACACACACAGCTCACCACACACACACTGCCACCACAGACACACATACACGCTCCCACACACACACACCTCACCACCAC
This sequence comes from Coryphaenoides rupestris, assembly GCA_002895965.2. Classification (NCBI taxonomy): domain Eukaryota; kingdom Metazoa; phylum Chordata; class Actinopteri; order Gadiformes; family Macrouridae; genus Coryphaenoides; species Coryphaenoides rupestris. The sequence continues at coordinate 1,076 of PIJE02002281.1, forward strand.
ACACACACACACACCGCACCCACACACACACCTCACCACACACACCCACACCCACCACCACCACACACACCCACCACACAGACATCCAGACATCCAGACATCCAGACATCCAGAGACCCAGAGACCCAGAGCTCCAGAGATCCAGACATCCAGACATCCAGAGATCCAGAGATCCAGAGATCCAGAGATCCAGACATCCAGACATCCAGACATCCAGACATCCCCCTTCCTCATATCACGAGATACCAGACCCTAGTAGACCATATCTCCCAGATTCGAATGATTGGCCCTATAATCCAGATAATGTTGAGGCCTACCAGTTACAAGTTATAATCCCTATGGCACCGCAGAACTAGGATGAATACAACCAAAATGCATAACGTTGACTTACACAGTGACCAGCCTATCGGGGACACCTCCTGTGGCCCTCACGCCCCCAACCAATCAAACTAAAAATTGTACTCAGGAGCGACAAATATGGTGTTGATAAACTGCACATGGATCTACCACAGAATACATAATAGATAACACATAACACATATTGTACTTCGACAATCACGTACATCCATGACCTTCAGGTTCTTTGTAAATTATAGATCAATCAGTAGATTAGGCAAAGCAAAGATTTTTATCAGTACATTTGGTGGAAAGACTTTGCTGGTGATTATGATGATGATTGAAAAATATATATACTATATCTATATATTATGGATGCTTTCTTGGACGGGGGGGGGGGGGGGGGGGGTGGTTCGTGTGTCATGATGTATACTCCCTTAATCACCCGCAGGAGTTTCCAGATTTTATCCCAAATGAATCCAATGGATCCAATAACATTTGAGTGTGATTTGCTTACAAGCGACATTTGGTACTTATTGTATTAAACACTGCTCATGGCTTAGAGTTTGAAATAGGATGTTTCTAGTGAACCCCCTTGTCCTAAACGAGGAGGGGACCACAACTCCTGTTCTCAATTATTCTGTTAGAATAAAAGAGGGCAATTGTTGGGAGTTGTGGATGTATTGATCGTGTGGGCCGGTAACTTTCCACTCTGCTGTGTGGCCTACGTGACTAGTTAGCTTCACTCTTATCTGTTTTCCCCGGGAGGCCTCTGAGACGCACTCGCAGCTGTTGTTGTGGGAACCGGTTGCGTCTTCTATCTGGACTGGCGGTCCCACGCAAGGGCTCAACGTGAGACCTTGCAGTCTCTGCACCTCTTTGTGTGGCACGGGAGGCCATGATATCCGTGCTTCAAGTTAACTGTTTGTCTGTCTGTTACATCCCCACGTGGGGCCTGGGGTCCTGGCGTCTCCGGATTGGCTGTCTGGGGTGTGGGGACGGAAGGGTCTCCATGGACGGCCTTGTTGTCCCTGCTCCCTGAATGGCTGTCTTGGAGGCGTTTCTATGTCTGCTTCCCTTGTTGAGTTGTTGTGTCTATATGTAAATGCTTCTCTTTTTCCCATGCAAACTGTATATATGCTCTGTGTATGTAAATAAACTTGGAATCATTCCTGGTGATACTGCCTTGTGTCACATTGATTCCCGAGCTCGCTGCTTTGCTACAGACAATCCAGAACCTGAACCTGAACTCCAGCCACAATAGATGACCGCTCGAAACTGCGCATAACAGGGTGTGTCTCAGTGTGCATTTGGAGCATTCTTTATTACATCCATCCTTTTGAGACGGTAGTTGCGTGTGAAAACAGCCATCCCTTTGTCATACATACTAAAGTAGCTAGTTGGGATGAAATGGGAGCGAATATTCTTCCTTTAGACCCCTCGAAAAACGTTGAATATCCCCCATTGAGGTTCAGCAGGTACTGTACTTTGGTGTCGGTCCATTTGTCTGTGTTTGTCATCATTCTTGTATCCACCAAAGAGTTTGTTGACACCAAATCTTCTGGAAAAAAATTAACAGTCAAACGAAATGAACAATTATTTAAATGATGGTTGCTGGTGCTGCATCTGGGGACACAGGCTTGGGGAATCCATGGATCTTGAACAGGGGCCATCAGACAGGGGAGCAGGTGAGTGTGGCAGGGTGGGAGAATTCACACGATCCCTCCATATGGGGGCAGCAGTACCGGCAGGGGAGAGGCAGATGGATGGTCGGGGACAGGCAGATTACCAGGAAGCCAGGAGGCGATGTTGTAGACGGTGTAATGAGGTGGTGGTTCCTGTTGTGCTGGAATAGACCCTACTCTGAATTAGGAGCTAAAACAGTCCCCCAGGAACAGCAGAGGAACTGCGTTATAGGAACTACGATCGTCCCTGTGGTGCGAACACACAAAAGGGGGGGGGGGTTACTATTTCCAATAGTTATAGGAATTATGAAAACTTTCCTCAATTTCCACAATAGGAAATGCTGCAAATACATGTTGGCTGTTTTCATTGTAATTGACGCAATTGTTAGTCAACATCTGGATGGAAGATGAACAGCATATTGGAGGTGCACAAAGTTAATTATTTGAGATACATAGGTAAAGTTACTCATATTATTCAGATTTTTTTATTATCTTCTTGTTATGACAGGCTATCTCGTCCACTTGTGTTGTCTTGATATTTGTAATAGCCTGATGTGGCCACTAGATGGAAATACAACTCAAAACATGAAAAACTCAACTCAAATCCAAACAAATCCACATACATCTATTGAGTTGATGCAGAGACCAGTGGTAGTAGTGATTCACAAATTTCCACATAAAGTATTTTGTTCATTAACGTGCCAACTCTGGTGTTAAAATAATGGTTTAGAAAGGCAATGTACAATGTATGAAATCTGTATGAATTTTTTTTATTTAGGTTTGTAAAATAAAATGTATAAACCTGGTTTGCCATTTGGCTCAACTTCCTCACAGGCATCCACACGTTTTGGTCCTCTGGGCCTTAGGGACTACCAGTAGGGCCATTCTCCATCTCTGTCTCCCATGGAATCAATATTTGGCTTCATCAGGAGGCTTTGAAGGAGCATTGCAATGTGTAACCACCACACAATCTTGCAACTTCTTGTAATTCCAGGAAAAGCAATAACCAATTTGAATTACACTTCTGCACACATGAGCATTCATTATTGATTAGATACTTTTTCTGTGTGTGTGCATTACCTTCATCACATATTGCTTTTTCTTTCTTTCTAACACCCGGGCCAGCATATTTCACTGTCTCTCGCTGATTATTATCTCGCTGAAGATTATTGAAATCGTGAAATAGTTTCAAGGGGATACATTTTATTGTCGATCAAATCTGAATTTTAATCTGATTTCTGCTCGTGAATTACTGCTAGTGAATTACTGCTCTTGCTTGACTTGAAGCCAGAAACCACATACATACCGAATATTGAGAAAACAAAACTTTATTATTGATGGTTAAGGTGAGGTGGAAGAACAGGAGTGCATGCACATACAATGACTGGATAGGAAGCATTTAAACAAAAACCCACCTTCTGGAAGCAGAGATTGTATAAAGTTAGTGATAGAGTTGGATGCTAGGGTTGATGAACTACGCACCCCCCCACCCCCACCCCCATGGTCTTACCTCTCCCTTGTTCCAGTAATACAGCTCTCATGTTGAAGGTGTCCTGTGTTATTATCTTAGAAATAGAAAACAGGGAGATATGTAACAATACCGCTACTTGGTAATAAATGTAAACATAATGTGACGAAGGAGCTTCCTAGCTTGGCATTAGTGGCTATGGCCAGTTGTCTCCTGTCGCCTGAGTAGCACTTTTCCTAATCCACCACAGATTTGTAATTTATTTTTCTATTTACAAAGTAGATGTATCCTCTTTATGCATTTTACATTTCTATGAAATGTACAGTGAGAATGCAAGTGTAAAAGTCTGACCTTTCGAAAGTAACAATAATAATAATAATCATAGTAATCATAAAAAAATATGCCACAGGAGAGATTATATGATAAAAGGAATTCAAGATATTGTGGAATCAAATGTAAAAAAAAAGAACAATAAAAAATTGAGTACAACATGGTATGTCCCACAGGTTTCAAAAGCAACTAAAAATACAGGTTGTGTGCAAAGTAATAAAGTTGGCAAAAATACAATTAGTATACCTACATTGTGAATCTGAATAGGATTTGATAGAAAATGAGATAGCTCTCCCTAACAATTGGTTCTACTTCTCTAAATCTAAAACATAGTGTTGTGTATTTAATATAAGAGAACATCTTCACTGCACAGTTTAAATATAATACACCATTGGTTTGTTATATCCTTTTCCCCAAACATAATTACAAATGATAATCCATTCATCATCAAAAGAGCAACAAAAATGCTAAACTAAACAAAAGAAAGCAATAACGTGGTAGCTTTTGGACATTGCTATTTTGCTAGGTTTTTTAATTTTTATGTCCCATTATATAAAAAGTAATCAATTATTACCAATCAATATACTGGAAGTTGTATTACTCTATATTCGTATGTATATATATATATATATATATATTATATATATATATATATATACAAATTTTCTTTTTGATGACAAACACTGTTCAGGGTTTGGACTAGCAACTAAATAAATGAAAAGCGAACTTGACGTAGTCACACATTTTTTAGTTCTCACTACATTATTCATATCTATATAAAACCTTGACTGTACACACAACACCCCGGAGATGTCCGGTAGGACCTTTGGCTTGGAGTGACACAAGATAAAACCCACCATTACTGTGTAGGTCGCCGAAGACTGCTTACACTAAAGTTAAACACTGAAATCTCAGCACTTCTACTGTGGTGAAATGCATGATTTTTCCGATTGCAATTTTAATTTCTGTTCAAATTGGTGTCATGGATTTACAATACCATACCAACTATGGTAGATGACATTACATGGCAATTTGAACCAATCAGAAACAGGAATCAGAATAATCTGTGTTTGGTATTGTTACTGTTGTTCATTTTTGTGTTTGGTTACATAAAATCTACCAGTCCCTTATCCATATCTAGTGTAGGTACAGAAAATATCTTGTATTTGATATTAATTATAACATATCTATATATTTATTTCCCAGGCTCCTTTTCACACTCATCCCAAACAATAAAAAAACATCTAAATTGATATAGGAAGCACCAAAAAAGCTAAGAAAAGACAAAATAACTAAGAAAACATCAACTTGACTCGTATAGTCACTTAATCACTTTTACAAAACATGATTACCCCAAAATTGTGACTATGATCTATGTTACACGGTTGGATTACAGGGTTCTTTACAAGCCCTAATAATTTTAATCTGTTAACATTTAAAAAAATCTTCTAACTCCTAACCTTTCAGCATCGCTATTAAGACCACAGAAAAAATCTCTACAGCCGACAATCTATGTTTTAAATCTTTAGAAATTAAAAACCCACAATATCAAAATACACAGCACAAAATATCTGAGGTATAAGATGAAAAATATTAGTTGTCATTTTAATATTTACGTTTTTCTGAACCTCTCTTAAGGGAGATGTTAAAAGATGCACAACTGCATGTATTGCAATACCCAGGCCTAAGAAATAGTTCTCTTTTTCTCGGTCTCTCCTTTGCTCGTTTAGTCATTTATTCACTCACACACGCACACGAATCGCATGCTACCAGACGACCATGTCTCTCTCTGCTCTGGAAGATAGTGTATAGAAGTGGTGGGAGGTTTGCTGCAGAAGCTTGCGATGCTAGTAGGGTGCGAATCGACTGTATCCCCCCCGGTATATGCTGGCCTGCAGGGAGGACAGAACCAGTCCCACGTCGTCCGCGTGACTCCGCGCTTTGGCATCTGTCAAAGGGGCAAAAGCATTCTGCACACACACAGACGAACGCACACACGCATGCACACACAGACACACACACATGCACGCACATACACACACACACACACACACACACACACACACACACACACACACACACACACACACACACACATTGTTTTAGCCCTTCTTTTGGGGTTTCACACCTATAACAGAGTGTACATTTGAACACTACATTACCATTATTTCCGGTGAATACCCCATGGGAGATGAAATGACCGGAGCAACCGTCATGCAGCGAGTGCACCGAGATGCGTCATGCCAGGGCTACATGCCAACGGCTAAGTGAGAGAAACAACGTCAATACAAACCAAGGGAAACAAGTGACCACGAGATGGCTTCAAACGATAAGGCATCACAAGCAGAGAGGAGTCATGCTTTACAAACGTGGATGAAACATTTACATTTTAATGCTGTTTTTACCTTCGGTGCCACTGACGTCCATTGTTGTCTAAAAACACATTGAAAAACGTCACAGAGTCATGTCGAGCAGCAGGGCTGATCACTATGATGCTGTAACCGGAAGCATCTTTTTGGTAAGATGATTTTAGTGTAAGGAAGGTTCATGTACAGTGCAGAGGTTTGCCTATAGCCTTTGCCCTGCTGTTGTTTAGCAAATATGTTTTAGGGGACACTTATTATGGTTGACTTTATCTTCAGGAAGAATTCTGCTGACCAAAGCAAAAGGATGGCTCTGTGACATGTTTTTACATGTTTTTGGACAACAATGGAAGCTAAGCCCAAATGTAAGCAATGTAGTTTGTTAGGCAAGTGAACAAGAGAAAAAAACATGGGTTTTCTCTTGTCAGTGTGTTGAGGAGGCCAGAGATAAAAAATAACGTCTCGGCCTCCTCCTTCCTGTCCCATCGTCCACCTCAAAGTCACGTAGTAACATGACGGCTAAAAAAAGGAAAACATCTGGTTTGAGATTGTCAAGAAAATGCCCTCTCACGTTTTTTTTGTTCACCTTATCAGTCACTAAAAACCAATAACAACCCTCACCAAGCAGTGCTGCCGCACAACTTGGTGGAGGGATTTAATTATCAAAATGACTAATTATTCCATTAACGTGCAGAGCGAGGAGCCGAGGTGGTATATCCACCAAATTAGAAATAGAATAACTAAACACAGACTCTGGACAGCAGCTGGTGCTGTGCAGACGTCCATCACCCCCCTCTCTTTTTAACAGGAGCAGGGATGAATGTGGCATTTGGACTGCTGTTCGGGCCACAGACAAATTCAATTATGTTTAAGTGAGGAGATGTCAAGCACTGAGAGGGAAAAAAAGAGGCGGGAAAATGGGCCCATGCATATCAAATGTTGGAGGAAGTGTGCGTGTCTGAGTCTCTGTGTCAGAGAGAGAGAGAACGAGAGAGGGAAATTATGAAAGAAACGATAAATGAGCAGAGCCAAGAGGAGTTGATAAAAAGTGGTGGCAGAGACAAATGGATAGATAGATAGTAGGGCTGAACGATATAGTAAAAAAATCATATTGCAATTATTTGGACAGATATTGCGATTGCGATATCATTCACTATTAGTGGGAATGATCATTCTGCATCACCATTTTCATTGAAAAAACGATTACAAATATTTGTTAGGTTCTGTGCCAATCAAACATGTTTGAATGAATTTACGTTTACACATTTTAGCCTTATCAAAAAACTGCAGCTCATGCAATTTGGATATTGCACTTGGCCGTATTGAGATGATGACAATATTTTGATTAATTGTTCAGCCCTAATAGTTAGATAGGTAAAACAGAGAGAATATGCACTTACCATGGCACCAACGCTGTATGTGGCTGCGGGTGCAAGTGCGTGGTTGTATGGGTCGGCAGCATATACTCGTCCGTAACTATGGATACAACAAGGGAGACAAAAGAAGACAGAGAGGGCCCAATATTTTAGCAATTGATAGGATGATTGCTTACTTAGCTTATGTTGCCTCGCAATCCCGTAATCTTGCCCACACATTGACTTGTATTTATTTTCCTTGGATCGTAGTTCAGTCCTGATCACAAACAGCATTGTTAAATAACATTCTGTACAATGACCAATTTCAAGGTAAGAATAATATTGGCAAGAACCCTTATTCTTCAATTACTCATTCTGCCATATTCCAAACATCTTCGTCACTGCAGCACAATTCTAAATGCAAGACCATTTCCATTTAACGGAAAATGCATTCATATTGTCTTACGAAATGTATCAAGATGCAGAAAAATCTCATTTCCAATTAAACAGTGATGAAAACAATAGCATAGAAGTGTGAGAAAGAGAATTAAAAATATGTATTGTGACAAAAATACAGATGCGTGGACGACCAAAGGATAATGACACTGAGACCAACATGCTATTGTTTTATTTATTTTATTTAGTATATTTCCAAGTGTCCACCTCATCGAAGCCTTCAGAGAATTCAGCTAATCTTCCCCCAACCTCCATTTCCCAAGCAACTTTGAACAGCCAATCAGAGAGGCTGAGGCCTTGTGCCTATAAATGAGCTGATTTGCATAGAGGCCCAGTGGCTGAAGCGATTAGAAGTTAATCCCGATTAGTTTTGGACATTGTTATTCACTGTTCAGTCCAATTCCCCCCTCCACCACATCCTCCCCAACTCAGCCCAGTGCTGCATTTGACCTGTCTTATCTCACTGTGCAGAGTCTAACCCGTAATGACTGTCAGTGTGTACACACACACACACGCACACAAGGTGCGGCGACCACAACATCTATTTGGAGTTGACTACATATGGAGTGAATATATTGCAAATATCGTCATTAAATATGTTTACAAACCCCACAACGTCACGTAATACTTAACCTATGGGGGGAAAAGCTGATATTACAACTGTAGAGACAAAATGTATACAGGCCTTTCCGTGGCAAGAACTGTGTGTGGTGAGCTGTGTTAGCATTGCGTGCGCTTCTCATATGTGTGATCCCTACATGAGGCCCGGCTGCCAGAAGCTCCCGAGGACTCCTAGAAACAGCTGTTAGTATTTGCCATTTGTAACCCCTGAGAACTCTGCTTTGACCTACAATGGATGCCAGTGTGGCTTTGAACAGATGGCTGCATTAAGAAAGGAATGGAAAACAAAAACAAGAAGACAAGTGTGACCCGAAGAGAGCAAGCCCTCTGACTCCAGACCAGAGCCAGGTTGAGATGACATTTCAAGTCACGTGAGATGGCTATCCTGTGCTGTAACACAGTAGTATTAGTAGATAGTAGAAGTATTTTTTTACTCATGTACACCCTCAAAGATATCTTCTCACCCAAATACCCCACTTTAAAATTAAATGTGGGTGGCTTACCAAAATGACACTGCTGGCATCACACAAAAAAGTGCAAAGCCTTTTAATGCAGATTCTCTTAATTTCTCCTTGTTTTTGAAGATATCCAAGTACCCCGAGGGATACATGACTTAGCTGCTTCGACCCCTACCTGCCTGTTTTCTGGACTTTGGATTCCCTGCCTACCCCTTGTCGGTATTTGTTTGCCTGAGTGACTGATCTGAGTGAAAGGTTTGGACCTTTACGTAAATTGAACTTGCCTTGCAATTTCTCAGTCTCTTACAACCCTTACAAGAACATTACAACCCTTCATAAAGACTCGCCATCAGGGATGTGACACAAGAAGTCAGCCACTGGGTTTTCCTTGCCTGGCTGTTACTCTCTATGCTGATGCGGGATGCTCTCCACCGCACCAGTGTAGAAGGTCTGAAGGATCTTCTGGGAGACTCAGAATTTCCTCCGCTGCGTGAGGTGGTAAAGTCGCTGTTTCGCCTTCCTCACCAGAGTGTCAATGTGTGTAGTTCAAGTCAGATCCTCTGCGATGTGGACTCCCAGGTACCTGAAGCTGCTCACCCTATCCACAGCAGTCCCATTAATCGCCAGTGGTGTGTATGTCCTATGATTTTGTTGTGTATCCTAAACTCCACAATCAGCTCCTTAGTTCTGGAGACATTCAGCATGAGGCTGTTGTCTTGGCACCAGAGTGACAGGTTAGCAACTTCCTCTAGGTATGCCTTCTCATCGTTACCAGAGATCAGGCCCACCACCACTGACACATGAAACATGAAACATGACAATGGTGTTCAAGCTGGACCTGGTCACACAGTCATGTGTGTACAGGGAGTACAGTAGGGGTGCTGAGGACGCAAACCTGGGGGGGTGCTGTGTCCAGTGTGAGGGGTCTGGAGGTCTGTCTTTCCACACTGATGACTTGGGGCCTGGCGGTCAGGAAGTCCAGGATCCAGGCACACAGGGGGGTGTTCAGACCTGGCTCAACCAGCTTGCCAGCCAGTCTGCTGGGAACTATGGTGTTGAACGCAGAGCTAAATTCAATAAAAACCATTCTCACATAGGCCTTCCAACTGTCAAGATGAGGGAGCTGTGTATTACTGTTTGGCCGGTAGGTGAACTGCAGGGGGTCCATGGAGGGAGGTAAGGAGGCGCAGATGTAGTCCTTCATCAGCCTCTCAAAACATTTCATGACCACCGAGGTGAGGGCCACCGGTCAGTAGTCATTCAGGCATGCTGAAGAGGTGGAACAGTTCAAGCAGGCTGGGACCACAGACTCAGCCAGGGAGAGGTTGTATGTAAGCTCCAGTGTTCGCTGTGAACACTGGAGCTTGCTGGTTAGCACAGGTCTTCAGTACCCGTCCCGATATGCCATCAGGACCTGCAGCCCTCCTGGTGTTCACCCTCATTAGAGCCATCCTCACGTTGTGCTCGGTCACAGGGAGTGTGCTCATCCCTAGCAATGGAACTCACTTCAGCTATGGTCCTGCTAGCGGTGTTGTTGCTACCTTGAACCAAGCATAAAGTTTGTGGATGTGTCAGCACTCACAGTTGAGGGGGTTCTGCCCCGGTAATAGTCTGTGATAGTCTGCAGCCCTGGTGTCACACTGTGTCACACTGTTCCATCTGCGTCTCCACTCTGTCTCCTCTTTGTGTCCCTCACCGCTCGCTGGAGTCCATAGGATGCCGCTTTGTATTTGTCCATGTGGCTGGATATGAGGCCGGAGTTGTAGGCAGCAGTACGAGTGTTCAGGTCATTACGGATGGATACATCGACCCACAATTTTTGATTAGGTAAGGATCTCACTTTACCCTTGGGGATGATGGTGTCCACTAGTGTTTTGATAAAGCTCATCACCACATCTGTAAACTCGCTGACGTCACTGGAACTGGATCGGAACATGTCCGAGTCGACATCACTCACCCAAAAATCGGCATCAATTTAGTCGGACTACCGCTTTACTTCCCTCGTCACTACCACCTGCCGTACCATGCTTTGTTTATACTCTGGAAGCAGGAAAATGGTAGCATGGTTCGACTTGGGGCGGATGTAGACAGCTGTAATGATGACCGTGCTGAACTCTCTGCGAAGATAGAGTGGATGACAAGAGATTGTCAGATGCTCCAGGTTTGGCGAGCAGGAGCGAGAAAGAGTCTTAATATTCTTAGGGTTGCACCCCTTGTTGTTGGTCATAAAGCAAACCCCTCTACCCTTGGATTTACCTGACTCTTCCATCTTTCTAACGGAGAAGGACTCGGTCGGGCTGATGACTTGATCCGGCACCATCAGGGTCAGCCATGTTTCCGTCAGACACATTTTTTTACAGTCCCTTATGTCCCTTTGGACTCAAATCCCCTCATATCATCTACGTTTTTTTTTTCTCCAGAGACTGGACATTAGCTATGAGGATGCTGGGCAGAGTTGGAAGATGGGCCTGGACTCTTTGCCTGTGCCGAACCACACTTCGTTTCCTCCGGTGTTTCCTTTGTTTCCCTGGAGAAGCGTCGCCGCTGTTGTTGTTGTGCCTCACTCGTATGATCTCCGCCGGTCACTGGGGATCGATGTAAAAAGTATCCCAGAAACTTTGTGTAGACCAAAGTTAATGTCCAGAAGTGTATCTTGCTTGAATGTTGTTCGTGCTGATGCATACAAATACCCAAAAAATGAACGGAGCTACCAAATCTCCACGGAGCTACCACAACAGTGACTAGACACAGCTTAGAAGTATTCTTGACTGTCACTGAAGATGACGATGTTGTCCAGGTAGGCTGCTGCAAACGACTCCGTACCCTCCCGGATCGTGTCCATTAACCTTTGGAATCTTGAAACATCTTTGGTTCGGAAAGCTGTGCAGGGCATGGCCCAGTCTGTTAAAGTCACCTGCCAATACCCTTTACAGCAGTCAAGTCAGTCAAGGTAGTGTACTGTGAGTGTACTGTGCCTGGCCCACTCTCTGGATTCCGTCATCCAACCTGGGAATGGGTTAGGCATCAAACTCAGAATGTTCATTTACCCTCCATAGGTCAATGTAGAAGCGAATGCTGCCATCCTTCTTGGGCACTAGGATCCGGCTTAGATGACCAAAGCCGGATGATGAGTTTTACCTCTTCTTTCAGCACAGGGATCAGCATCTCTGGTATCCGTTACACTCTGTCTGATTGTGGTAGGGTCTATCAGGTGGATATCATGCATTACCACACTGGTAATTCCAGGCCTCTCCTGGAATAGGTTAGGGGGTATGATGGCCTCCAACTCTTCCTCTTGGCATTGGATAGATGAGAGACAGAGGTTCTATCTGTGTGTGTGAACTAATTCTTGCCACTGGATAATTGGTACTCTGGACATATTCTTGAACGGTGGCACAGTGCTTGCACTGCTGCCTCACAGCAAGAAGGTCCTGGGATCGATCCCCGCCTGGGGCGCTGTTGATTCTGGGGTGCCCAGTTGGGTTATCTCCCAGCCTTTCTGTGTGGAGTTTGCATGTTCTCCCCGTGCTCTGCGGGGTCTCCTTACAGAGTAAGGAACCCCAATTAAAAAAACATGTGAAGATCGCCTCTCCTGTCCACGTCCCTGACCAAGATGTGGATGTAAAACCTGGAGTTGTTGGTTCCCGGGCGCCGTCAAAATGGCTGCCCACTGCTCCTGGCTGGCAGCGGAATGGATGGGTTAAATGCAGAGGCCAAATTTTCGCGGGCCACCCTCCCTGCATGTGCGTGTGTGTTTGGCGGCCACCACTTCCTGCTGTGTGTTGTGTGACCATTACATGTGTGGATTAATAAAGATCTTCTTCTTCTTCTTCTGAACCTGGTTTTAAAGACCTGGCCAACCACCAGCTGCTCTGCTTCAGCTGCTTCAATCGGTAGTATAACACCTCCTCTCTAAGGACATAGCCCTCCCTAGGAGAACCCTCTACCACAGTCTGACCTTCCTGAACAGAGTCTACTTTCTTAAACCCATTATTCAATGTTGTATCCTTCCTCTGTAGCAGCCCTAGGTCATCTGGAAGACTCTGGTTCCGGTGACTCTGGTGACTATTTGCATTTTAGACCCACTTGTATTTGTTTCAATTTTTTTGTTTGTATAAATTATTTCTTATTCAATATCCTGTGTTATAATTCCACACATTCATCATTGCAATATTACAATGATTACTCACAGCCCTTTTTTTTGTTATGCATTTTAAATTATCCAGTGTGTTCCTGGCAGAGAGAAAGTTCCAGTATCAGTTTTGTATCAGTCCAAAACGATGGCAACATTGCAATACTGCAATGCATTCTGCCATGTTTCCATCATCTGACCACTGCTCCTTCAGCTTTGTAAATGCTATTCTCCTGAATTAAAATGTAATCATCTAATAAATCTGTTATTATATGTGCCTGATGAGTTTAGGAAATGGTGTGGGGGGGGGGGAGGCATTTGAAAAAAAGGACATTCAAATTGATTAGGGTAATGTGAGCTATGCTATCTTTTAATTAGGCCTGGAGTCCTAGCTAGGTCATATCTAACCCTGTGTTGGGACAGAGCTAGTTAATTCCCAGCACACTTTGAAAGAGCTGAATTGAGAAGGGTTGGGTGGATGAATAATGAATCAACTACGACAGAGTACTGCAAGTTCTGTGCAATTACACGGCCATATTACACACCAGCGCTTACTAATTTAACACATATTATTCATAGTGTTATTAATAATTGTCTTATTCATGAAGAGGTGGTGGTGGTGGTGGTGGTAGGGTTGGTGCTTCAAGACAATTAAATATAAATTTGTCTTCATTGGCTGGATGTCACTGTGCTGGAATTGACAAGTGTGGCTTCAAGGCTCCTGAGTGCTACTTTCTCAAGAGTAGGTGGACATTAGTGAGGGACACGAGGTGGAGGAAGGCTGAGGGACACTTAGATGGCACTTCTTTTAAATATATTAATCTGAGCATTTTTTCTGTTTTGTGTAGTTTGTAAATTCTCAAAATCCAAAACTCTGTAGCTCAATTCAGCTGCACTTCTGTCACTGTAATGTTAGTCTGGCTGACAGGATAGCTTGTGGGGATAAACCTGCCATTCAGTGTGAATTCTCCTCCCCTTCAGCTATCTCTGTTTTAGCATTTTCAAAATTGGTGTCGTTATGTGAAACAACAAGAACCTCCAAGCTAGCAACCTACACGCTGAAAACATCTGTTACTGTTTTTAATGTGGTGTTTTCCTTTGTGTGATTTAGCCATTTTAATACCATGGCTAGCCTCTCCAGATAAAACTGTTCCACCAAGACTGAAATTATTTTTTAAATGTGGTGAGAGAGAGAGAGAGAGAGAGAGAGAGAGAGAGAGAGAGAGATGGAGTTAGAGAGAGAGGGCTTACCTGTCACTGTACGCAGCAGCTGTGGCAGCAGTAGGCTGGGCATATCTATAGGCAGTGTAACCACCCTAATGGAAAACACATGTAGTGACATACATGGATACGCATGGATGTGCACACAGGACACACACACACACAGAAAAACACACACACACAACACACAAGAACAGATATCAAAAAGTAAGTTAGTAAACAGCAATAAACTAAAGAATGGAATTGTTTTCTGAATGAAAGGACCAAGCAGGCAGGGTGTGTAATGATCATGAGATATGTTCCCAGCCCTATTTCAACAAGTTGGATCCCCAGGTTAGCTGGATATGTCAGAATTCAGGCAATAGCAGCATTTTTGGTTTCAGATACCAAGCTCGAACTAATCTCAGTTCAGTTACCACGGCGACTGAAGTCTAACCTGAAGCAAACCTGCTACATAGCAGGTTAGCTTTGAGATAACTATTGTCTCATTGGTTTAGATAATGGCAACGAACAACATGATATGGTATTATACAAAACTTTTATTCCAAGGCGCATCATTTTTCCTCCTTCAATCGAAACTTATGTGTCTAGTTTGAAGTAATAGGCAATTTCTATGCTCAATGCTTATGTGCACATAAAAGTGGGTTAACCCCACCCACGGCTGCAGTATTCAAGCAGTGATTTATTTTCTCAAGACTTCTGAACAATGGCTTGTCCTCTTTGTCATATTTCGGAGCGCAGATCGGTCCTTGTAGACTACATTGCACACCGATCCCCAGGGTTTAGCATTACCAATGGGTCTGGGGGTCCCGTAGCCAAGCTGCGGGGTCTAGCTATACAGCAGCTTTTTTGTGTATTAGTATGGCGTCTATTGAAGACAATTATTACACATACCGCGGCTCTCAAAACAAAACCATTGGAGATGAAACCAAGATTAATAATAATAAATGTTATTAAAGTGGTAATCTCAAAAATGCCTGTTTCATGCTCGTTGGCAACACCTATAGCGAAAAGCAGTAACTGCATCCAAACAGTGTTGCATATGTGACGTCAGTCCGCGGGCAGTTGGAACCTGGGCCACACCTCCATAATTCTATATTTTTATCACTAATAAAAACAAATGTCTGGTGAGATGGTTCAACTAGTATCGTCTATATACATTTACATTTAGGGCATTTTGCATTTAGGACGCTTTTATCCAAAGCGACTTACAAAGAGTACATTTGTTGAAGGAGACAGCAATATATCACTGTGGGACATAAAGATAGGAATAGAGCTGTTTTCGAACATTCATATTTATGAGATGAATAGAACGAGTTTCATAATTGCTAAGTTGCCTGCATAAGTAGCTGGGATGAGAGCAGATGTGCAATTCTGAGCATGTTACCAACATCTAAGAACATACAATATTCCAAGCAATGTTAAGTGATATTAATAATTGGCAAGACGTACAAACATGTAAGTTAGTGCTAGGGGAACAGGGGAAGGCGGGGGGGTTGTGGAGCAGAGCGCTCGCACTGGGGCATAAGGTCTGACTAATGTTTGGAGGTAGGGAGGGGCGGTTCTGTTGACAGCCATGAAGGTCAGTACCAGTGTCTTGAATCTAATGAGAGCGATTACCAGGAGCCAGTGGAGGTCATGGAAGAGGGGGGTTACATGGGAGAATTTTGTTCAGTTGAACACGAGGCGCGCTGCTGCGTTCTGGATGCGTTGTAAGGGCTTGATAGCGGGGGCGAGGAGTCCAGCTAGGAGAGAGTTGCAGTAGTCGAGACAAGTGATGACGAGGGCTTGGACCAGGATCTGCGCTGCTTCACGTGTGAGGAAGGGCCGCATCTTGCGGATGTTGTAGAGAGCAATTCTACAAGATCGGACCACAGAGCATTGGAGGACAGCTGGTCATCCTGTACTACACCAAGGTTCCTTGCAGTGGGTGCAGGGGAGACTTCAATTTCCTCGATGGTGACAAGTAGGTCCATCTGAGGGCAGTCTTTCCCCGGTATGACGAGAAGCTCAGTCTTGTCATGGTTGAGCTTCAGGTGGTTGGCGGTCGTCCATCTGCTGATGTTGGCCAGGCATTTAGAGATGCGTGTTGCGATTTGGGTGAAATAGCAATGATGGCTCGTTATTACCTGATCGATTACATTTCCAGAGTGCGATAGATGATAGCATTGGAAGCCTGTCATTTTTCAGTTTCAGTCTATCAGGTCAACTGTTAGGGTGTGTGGTGGCGGACCCAAACGCAAGACCCAGACTCAGAGTTATGCAATATGGAGTGTTTATTTACAGATACACACGTGAGGAAATGGGAGTGAAGCCAGCGGGACGGGTGGTGAGCGCGGCAGGCAGATGCAGGGACCGGCAGGCAGGTAGGCAGATGCAGGAGCCGGTAGGCAGGTAGGCAGGGAGGTGATCGGCTGGCTGGAGGCAATCGCGATCCATGCGGGATACAGGTACACACGTGAGGAAACGGGAGTGAAGCCAGCGGGAGGGGGATGGAGGAACCGGCAGGCAGGTAGGCAGATGCAGGAACCGGTAGGCAGGCAGGCAGATGCAGGAACCGGTAGGCAGGTAGGCAGGTAGGCAGGGAGGCGATCGGCTGGCTGGCGGCGATCGCGATCCATGCGGGATACAGATACAGGTAGTCTTACGACAGGGAGAATTGACGACAATGCTCCGACGCCGAGTGGGTGGAAAGCCGGGGTTTTTATACAGAGACTAATTGTAGATTGACGGCAGGCGCGAGCGCAGCGCAGGTGCCGCTAATGACACCGGGGCGGCACCGGAGCCCGGAGCCACGCCCACCAACACCGGGAGCCCGGAGACACGGTCGAGACCGTGACAGTCAACTACACTTTGGAAGGGTTTGCATCCATTTTCACGGTTAAGCAATTCGGCGCAGACAGGAACTTCATGGTGCATTCAAGTGAGTCTCGTAAACTGAGAAATCTAGCCTTTATGGCCACAAAGGTTGTTTTGATTTTCATTTGTTGAAATTACTTTCTGTAATTACTTTCTTGTTATTTTACTACAGTCAAATCATATTTAAAAGAGATTTGTTCTACAGAGGCAGATATCGAGTGTGTGTAGTTGGTGGCTGGTTTAAGCAGCCTCACCTGGCCTAAGTCAGGCTGATTAGTCTGGCTGGTTGAGGCTGCACACCTGTGGTACATTGTCTAATCAATGCCCACAGGTTAAAACATTCATCACAACACACTTGAGGAGAGCCATAGCATGCTCATATTTACCACCTGCTCTGCCTCCCAAAGACCCTACAAACTTAGCAAAAAACTTTTGCTAAGTTTGTTGGATTATTTAACATCCTTTCTGTGTCCTATTCTTTTGAGGAGGCCCATAAAACAAGCCACTTTAGGTGGTGGGTGCAGGAGCACCTGCCACAGCAGATATAACAAATTACCTAAAAAGAATTATGAGAAAACTCAATCATATTCTTGTAGATGTACCCAAGTACCTCTGTGGTGATTTTCAACTTGTTTTACTGCATAATAATTTTTTATTTATTGATGTATTCAGCCATTTCCTTATAGGATATTGCTGTGAGAAAGAAACCCATGTCAGAAGTACCTTGGAACCTTATTATCCAACACAATATATAGATATTGCTGAGAACCCAATCTGAATATTTCACACAATGATGAAACACTGTTTGTTGCTAAGTGGCCATTTGTCTGCCAATGGGAATCAATCTCATGACAACAGTATCTGGGGATCAGACAGTATCAGAGCAACATCCACTGTTCCTGACCTTGTGGCTAGATAAGATAAGATAAGATAAGATCGAACTTTATAAATCCCGAAGGAAATTATTGTGCCAGGTTGCATAGCAATACAATAAAACAATAGAGAAATAAACAGTAGAATAATACAATACATACAATACAAATTTACAAATTTACAGTAGGTGTAAGTCCTAGTAGAAGTATAAAAATATAGGTGAAGTATACAGGCAAGATAAGATATTCAGTCCACAAAAACAATTTGGCAATAATTGAAGTGTAATAAAACTGTAATAATAATAATGGTTAGAGGAAGTATTGCACGTGATAAAAATAATATTAAGAATATTGCACATAATGATGAAAGGTAGCATAGTAATATTGGAAAGGATAATATTGAGAAGAAGTATTGCACATGACATTAAGAATATTGCACGAGATTCCTTAGTTTTTAACCTGCTCACTGTCTGGTGATCATTTTCAGTGTATTTAGTCTCTTTCCGGTTTATCAGTAGTGTTTATTATGCTCTCTGTGCTTTTGTACTAGCAAATTCACATCTGAGACTACTAACCAAGGGCCGATACAACTAGTTCAATATATCTTTGTTTGCTGGCTTCACTAAACCTACCAACCACAATCATGCTCAAGTGCTGTCACAACGGTGGTTATCAACTTAGTCAACTTGGTTAGTCAACCAAGGTTTTTCTTGATCAACGCTGAGCATGTTCACGTGAAAGTGGCAGCATTTGGAAAATACGACCAATTGCAAACATGAAAAAGTCTACCAAAGCTGAATCATTTTACTTATTGAGAAATGCGCATATGACTTGGGCTGCTTTTTATCAGCTGACAAATCACGACAAAGAAGAGGCGGGGGTAGGTAGCACCATGCAGAGATATTGACAACAACAAGATAAACATTCAAGATGAATAAACTGTTGCTACCGTTCTCGCAACTGGTGGAAAGGTTAGTTTTACTTGTGAGTGAATTTCAGGTACTGCGACATTTGTCAAGTAAAAAGTACCACAATATCAACCCCAAAAAAGCCATCGTATTGAACTGACCGATGTTGCTATGGAAACCAATTTGCGCGTTGTGAGAGCCCCTGTTTTTCATTTTCAGCACAAAGTGCGCTCTAAGCAGCGCATTTTCTTCATAAAAGGTGGACAGAGTGAACACGCCCTTCTTCTTTCAGCTGCAATACATTTTTTTTATTTTATTCAATATTTGACGTCGCACTGGCAACATGCGGCTCAATAAGCTGACAAAGATAAGCCATTCCCTCTACTGTGAATCTATATATTTCATATAGATACTCCTCATGGTAAACCAAAGGGTTTTGTCGCTCTTGCCTTCCTAAGACACACTCTCACTCTTTGTGCACCATGGTTCACTGGATCTTCTAGGAATGGTGATTTTCCAAGAGAATTGATTGGTCAGGTGATGGTGTTCTTATATGTGTCGATCTGTTATCTCAAACATAACATTCAACCTCCTTCAACAAATGTACTCTTTGTAAGTCGCTTTGGATAAAAGCGTCTGCCAAATGCCCTAAATGTAAATGTAAAATAACCTGCTCTGGAGCAGGACGATGTATTGATCGCCATGACGATGTACCCTGGTAAAACGTGAACCACCGGGGTGACGCAGAAAACCCAGGGTTTAACCTGAAGTTATCTCAAATCCTGCTTCGTAGTACGGGCCTCTGATCTGCTCTCTGTCCTTTTATTCTGGTCTTGTGTGCACATCTCCATTATTACAATAGTATAGACACAACGGTAGAACACACAAGGCAGAGGCAGGACTATTAAAGAAATCTTTACTAAGTCAACCATCAAAATCCAATACAGTCCAATAAAAACCACGTTATCCAAAAGCCAGACAAAAGTACAAAATTGTAAGTGGCTTTGGAGAAAAGCATCTGCCAAATGCCCTAAATGTAAATGTTAATGTACATGTAAAATGAGAGTTTAAAAAAAATGAGAAACAATGAGAAACAGGTACAGACTCACAGATAACCACACATAAACCACTGGGATGGACTGGCAAATGCTGGCTGATAACATACAAGTAAATTGTTTGGATTTTTTATGGAATTTATTTAATCTGCCTATGTAGCAATGCATGTGTATTGGGTATGACTTTAGTATTTAATTATGAAAACAAATGCTGCAGTAAAATTAATTCTAAATCATCACAGAGGTACTTGGACATGTTTCCTGATAACTTTTTGATTAGATTTTGGATGGAATTTAATATATAGTATATGCCGTGCATAACATTGAACATTAAATGGAGAGTACTAGTATAGTAGTAATAGTATAATTCTAGTTCTAATTCAAATATATATGAAAAAGCACTAAAAAGGTAGCCTGGAAATCCAGACCTACATCTAGAAAGCTGTAGGTCTGGTAATGAGCAATGAAAATGGCCCAACTCGAGGGGCGGCACCAAGAATGCGTTTGAAAATATCACTGCACGCAATTGGATAACACTACGACCAATCAGAAGAATACACGGGGTGACGTATCCAG
This sequence comes from Coryphaenoides rupestris, assembly GCA_002895965.2. NCBI lineage: Eukaryota > Metazoa > Chordata > Actinopteri > Gadiformes > Macrouridae > Coryphaenoides > Coryphaenoides rupestris. The sequence continues at coordinate 21,771 of PIJE02002281.1, forward strand.
AGGACGGAAACGAGTTTGTTTTGGAGAATAGTTTGACAGAGAGACGTAAATGTAGCCTAATGGAAATACCACAGAGATACCACTTTGGCAACGCAACGTTAACCTTGTAATATTCTTAGCCAAGGAATATTGAAATAAAGAGATGCAACCGAGTTGTCGTTTATGGATGTTTAATAGAAACTGCGCATGGTACCGAGCATGGGCGTAGAATTTAGTGGGGACGCTGGGGTCATGTCCCCACCAATTAACGGAGCACCCCCCCCATCAGAACCGCGAATTAACGGAGCACCCCCCCCCCCATCAGAACCGCAAATTAACAGAGCACCCCCCCCCATCAGAACCGTGAATTAACGGAGCACCCCCCCCCCATCAAGCCGCAAATTAACGGAGCACCCCCCCCCCCATCAGAACCACGAATTACAGAGCACCGCCCCTCCCCCCATCAGAACCGCGAATTAACGAGCACCCCCCCCCATCAGAACCCGCAAATTAACGGAGCACCCCCCCCCAATCAGAACCGCAAATTAACAGAGGCACCCCCGCCCCCATCAGAACCCGCGAATTAACAGAGCACCCCCCCCCCCATCAGAACCGCGAATTAAACGGAGCACCCCCCCCCCCCCCCATCAGAACCGCAAATTAACAGAGCACCCCCTCCCCCGATCAGAACCGCAAATTAACAGAGCACCCCCCCCTCCCAGACAAAAAATAACATGTTTTCAAAGTCATTAGAACTGTAATGGTTTTATTAAGTACTCGTATCGGTATTCGGTATCGGCAAGTACTCGGTCTGAAAAAAAGTGGTATCGGTGCATCCCTAGTTTGTACAGATACTCAGTCAACATTTTCGATAGCCATCTTGCAATGTTTACTGACTGATTCCGGACTGATTCCGTCGCAGCGCTGACGTCATCTGTTTAGCCCGCCTCTGGCCCGCCTATATCAGATACACCGATGTGATTGGTTGATGTTCGAAACAACGGGCATAGCTAATGAGCATGTTACTCGTTACCAGAGTACTCGCTGAGCAAATTCTAATTGTGCTCTCGCGAGAACTCTGGATTTCCAGGGTACTAAAAAGGAGCAATTTTATGAAAAGAGAAGATGTGCGTAAATGTAACACAATAGTGTCCATGGTGGGTGAGAGTCAGTGGGGTTACACGTTAATATAACGTGTAGTATAGTGTCCATAGAGGGTGGGAATCGGTGGGGATCAGTGGGGGTCCCGGGTCTTGTTAATGAGGCTGGTTGCCGTGGGGAAGAAGCTGTTCTTGTGGCGTGAGGTTTTGGCCCTGATGGACTGCAACCTCCTGGCGGAGGGGAGAGGCTCAAAAAGTTTATGTCCGGGGTAGGAGGGGTCGACCACAATCTTACCTGCTCGCCTCAGGGTCCTGGAGGCATGCAGGTCCTGGAGAAATGGCAGATTGCAACCAATCACCTTCTCAGCAGAGTGAATGACATGCTGAAGTCTTCCCTTGTCATTGGCAGTGGCAGCAGTGTACCAGATGGTGATGGAGGAGGTGAGGATCGACTCAATGATGGTGGTGTAGAAGTGCACCATCATTTGACAGGCTTTGACAGGCTGAACTCCTTTAGCAGCCGCAGGCAGTACATCCTCTGCTGTGCCTTTTTGGTGATGGAGCTGTTCAGCTCCCACATGAGGTCAACAAATGGAATCCACGGTGTCAACTGGGGAGTCACACAGGGTGATGGGGTGGGTGGTGCTGGGTTCTTCCGGAAGTCTACTACCATCTCCACTGTTTTGAGAGTGTTGAGCTCCAAGTAGTAGCTGAATGAGATATTGCATCTAGTTATTATAGAATCAAAACTCTGGAGCATGTGTGGTTGGTTTCCCCAGCCTCAATTTAGTGTATGGTTTGTGGCTAGTGCAGCCTCTCTTGGCCATGTTAGAGTCTGGAGGTGGGTGAGGCTGCACACCTGAGATACATAAACTAATCAATACAAATGGATTCCATTTATATAGCGCTTTTATCCAAAGCGCTTTACAGTTGCCTCACATTCACCCATTCATACACCGACGGCGGTGCCAACCAACACGTCAGGAGCCTTGCTCAGGGACACCACGACACTTAGCTAGTTGGAGCCCGGGGATCGAACCAGCAACCTTCCAGCTGGCCAGACAACCACTCTACCTCCTTAGCTACTGCCGCCCCCCACACACTGCTATGTGGGGGCATGTTGGGCAAGAATATGCTGGAGTTTGCAATAAGCAACAATTTCATGCAATTTATGGATTTATTTTGTAATCTGCCAGGTAGAAACCAGTGGGGTATTATGATTTTATGATTATGATGTTTATTATGATTATTATTATGAGGATGATTATTATTGGTGTGAATGCTGAAAGCATTCACAACATATGTTATTATTTTTTCCAAACCCACTCATATTCAACCTCTTCCCATTCATTCATACATTCAGGCAGAAACTCCATTCAAACATTAAAACACACATTTACATTTACATTTACATTTAGGGCATTTGGCAGACGCTTTTATCCAAAGCGACTTACAAAGAGTACATTTGTTGAAGGAGAGGCAGCAATATATCACTGTGGTACCTGAAGATAAGAATAGAGCTGTTTTCGAGCATTCCTATTTACGAGACGAATAGAACGAGTTTCATAATTGCATAAGTTGCCTGCATAAGTAGCTGGGCAATTTCGAAATTTTCATAACATTCATACTTTTTACACAATCACAGTTCAAACTTAATTGATTTTTCAGCTCCTCAGACACTTTAACATGGGTGTGTATTGCGCTGGTCAGAGCGGGTGACGTCACCGTTAGAGCGTAGCGCAGACGAAAAAAATAAATAATAATATTTTTTAAACTGCCATCCCGCCCACAATATTAACTCCACATACGTCATTTATACATCAAAACGTAGGAAAACTTGGAAACAAATGGACTTTTTGGATTTATGAGTCTGGGAGTGACTGGAGTCCCCACCAAAACTCGTTTTTTCAGCCACCTTCAAGCTTTTCAAATCGTGGACCCCAGCTACAAAGCTCATCCAACTGTAAGGAAACAAGCCAAATAATGCTGCCACTAATGTAGTGTTTAAGTGTGTGGGCTTCAAATAAACTCTTACTATTTAATTAGCTTATTAAATTACACCACAACAATGACTAAGCAGTTTTTCCCCATTGAAATGAATGGGGGGAAAGTTTCAAACCCACTCATATTCAACCTCTTCCCATTCATTCATACATTCAGGTACAAACTCCATTCAAACATTAAAACGTTCAGGACACTTGGATGAATTCACACATGATTTCAAAATGTTCATCCCATTCATACTTTTTGAAAATATTCTAAACAAGTGATTCAGATTTACAATTCTTCATAGTCCTTCAGCTCCAACTTCAAGCCAGCAATTCAGTTTAGCGTAAGCCTTTCAACACACAGCATTCACACCGCAATTTCTTCAGAAATTGCATTTTCTAGTTATTATTATTATTTTGCTGTTTAATTCATGAAAAATGTATGCATTTCAACAAGGGAAAATATCAAATATGCATATATATACTGTATATTTTAAACTTTGTGGCTAGATTTCTGAGGTTACATGTTGGTGACTGCGCCTTTCCCAAGTGTAAATGCTGTGACCACAGTAACGGCAATAGTTTGACGGTGGCGGCTGGTGATGAAAAAAAAACACCACTCATGGTTATTTTCCAATACCCCAGATTTACAAAGAATAACTGCTGAAGTCTGAATATTTAACACTGTTGATGAAAGATACTGTGAGATCAAAGCACTTTGCCTATTTAAATATGAATGGATTACAATTACAGACTTTCTCCACAATCAAAATTAAGCGACACAGAATGATGAACACTCGGACCACCGGAGTATTTTTGTTGTCCTGTGCCCCATACAAGCACAACGGCGTATGGGGCACCCCCACACAAGCAACACAACACACACTACAGACGCGTGCCAAACACTAATAACACACACATACCCCCACCCATTGTCCCATAATCCTTTGCGTACTCTGTCACGTTGAGAATTGTCCAATCACATACATTTAGGATGACATTCATGTGGGAAAATCAAAAGCTGCCAATCAGAGAGCAGCTCTGATTGGCAGACATCAACTAGGACATCAACTAGGAAGTAACGGCAATGTAAACGTGTTTCCCACACCAATAAAGTTCTTTAAACCTGAATTGTAATCCCTCAAGAACCACAGCGACACCTACAGGTCGAGACGAGCTATAGACATATTATTACAGGAAGTAGATGAAGCGTATTGTATTCACACAAAAATAAACGAAGAAGAAATTGAATTGGAATGATTTTTTAATGAATGCTGGCACATTGTACAAGTAAACACGTTTATTTAATAATTATTTAGCATTATGTTTAACGTGTTTAAGTAGACGTCTTCTCTAGAAATGGCTCGCTATTGATGAGCCGCAGTTGGTAATGGCAATAGTTTCTAGTATGATAACCAGTCTACCCTAGCCAGCGGACTGTACCAACTGGTAGGCTTACTGTATCTATGGTACATCTGAGTGGACACTCCCACTAGTGATGTCACTGTGTCTCATTGACAATTTTAGTCACATGACAATTTTGAATCATACATCCTAACCTGCTATTTCAAATAGGCCCTGGTAGTGCACTCCAACATATGTAGACATACAATTCCATGGAATTACAAAATACACAAACACACAAATACAAATGGCACAGGAAACATTTGGCGAATAATGAATGTATTAATTTCATGGGAGTCATGTATGAGCGGACAGGAGGTTGAGTGTGAGTAACCTTTCTCAATGTGACAAGCATTTCACGTTTGTGACTGTTATAGGCTACTGGTCTATTTTTTATGGAAATTCCAATGTTGGTAATGAATAATATATTTAATATATTAATGAAATATATAATGATATATCTTCAAATGACCTATCTGTAAGTGGAGCCAGGTTCTCTTAACAGCGCAGTTGTCTTTTCCTAAGTCCTTATGTTCATTCTCCTTTCCATCTTTCTTTGACTTCACGATGGAGTTCAGGTAAAGTAGTTAGGAAAGGACTTAGGATGTATTTTTTGGACAATTCGTCTCGCCGACTCACCGGGTGTGCGGCTTAAAAGAGTCCCGCGGCGAAACCAAACCTTGCTTTATTGTTTCTGGGAGTGTTCCAGCCGCTATGATTTTGTAGGGAGGGGGAATATTAGGTATATTAGGCTTATTGATGGTAGCTGTACTTTAGTTTTTGGATGTATTAATTATAATTGGTTTATTTGATATATTGTTAGAATTTTCATATTATGTTTATTTGGGGTTTTGTGCTATTTAGATATTGTCTGTAGCTTAGGTCACCCTAGATACCCCTGTACTTGGTAGTACCCAAGGGTGGGAACTATATAAGGCTGCTCTTTCTTCTTCTGTGACTTGGTGGTGGTCTTGGCTTGGTTTGTGCTATACACTTAATGCTTTGTACCTCTTTATAAATAAATACACACATTTTGGGTTTTTATTTTTCCTTGCCTCTGCCTCTTAATGTATGGCCTCCACCACTCTCAAGGTCAGTCTGACCATTGTGCTTGTGGCTGAGAGTTACATGATGCACACACTAGTGACAGGGTGACGACATTTTGATTAGTAACATAATTGCATGTGTCAAAGTAGGTACAAGCTACATTTACATTTACATTTAGGGCATTTGGTAGATGCTTTTATCCAAAGCGACTTTCAGTTAGTACATTTGTAGAAACAGACAGCAATATATCTTATCTTTATATGCATAAAGATAAGAACAGAACAGGATTCAAGCATTCATAATTGGTAGGTTAATAGAACCAGATTCATAATTGCTAGGTAGGTAAGAACATACAATATGCTAAACAATGCTAAGTACTATTATTTAGTGCCAAGACGTACAAACACGCAAGTTAGTGCTCGGGTTAGGAGAAGGAAGGTGGGGGGGAGTATGTAGAGTCCAGGTGAACTCTGAACAGGTGGGTCTTGATTCTTTTGCAGAAGCTGTTGAGCGACTCTGCTGTCCTTATGTTAGCCGGGAGCTCATTCCACCACTGCGGTGTCAGAACAATGTGTCAATCCTGGATGAGACTGGCAGTCAAATAAGGCTTTTTCTAGCAAAAGATTGATGAGTCGACTATTTGGGGTGAGCTCTACTGGGAACTGGAGCTACTGGGCTGAGCAGTAGATGTGAGATCTGAGCAGAGAAGTGAAAAGCCATTGGTTTTCAAACTAGTTTTACAAATGTCATTTGTAATGGCAAATTAAATGTTTTGTTCTACATGTGTCATGAAGCGTGTTTTGTGACGGAGGATGTGATGTTTGCTACATTAGATTGTTAATAAGCATCTGTACTGACATCTTGCAACCAGCAGGGGGAGCTGCACAGCACTGTGTCAGCACTTAGCTGGATAGAGGGCTCCCTGGACCCAGTGGGAGGTCACACACACACACACACACACACACACACACACACACACACACACAAATGCACAGTGGCATAGGTGCACACACATATATCCATGCACGCACACACACACACATACACACATACACACACACACACACACACACACACACACACACACACACACACACACACACACACGTGTCATCTATACAAATGATCAATGATAATGGCATTCTGAACCTACTGGTAGGTTAAATATAAAAAGACTATTATTTGTTTGTCTGGATGCGTGTATGTCACCTTTATACTTTCACCTTATGTGTTTGTGTGTCAGAATGTTTGTATGTCAGAACATGCCATCATTCCTCACCAACACCGATCCACTCTGCCAACGCTTCATTATCGTATACTTATCACATCTGCCATTTGGCCATTCACCAAAGCCGCACTTTTTGTAATAAACATGAATACTGCGACCCCTACAGTCACCCACCGCCGAGCTCCCCCGGTCTCGCCGCTAATGAGTATTAAATGATCTTATCGCATTGTGGCAATCAATTGCAGTGGTGGTGGTGGCACTGGGGGTAATAACAAGGGGAGGGAGCGGGTGTTAGCTCATGTTCACCCACCACCTCTGTACACACATTAGTCACTTCCAATCATTAGCTGGTGTCTCTCTGGAGGTTTATCCTTGTGTGTTTATGTGTGTGTGTGTGTGTGTGTGTGTGTGTGTGTGTGTGTGTGTGTGTGTGTGTGTGTGTGTGTGTGTGTGTGTGTGTGTGTGTGTGTATGTGCATGACAGCATCTGTGTGTGTGTGCGTTTGTGTGTGTGGATCCATTTGTGTTCTTCTACTGTTGCCTGATGAACACTATTGCGATTAGCAACTGCCAGCAAAGTACATGTTGGATAAAGATTTTATTATTTTCAAGGCATCGCATGTGTTAGATTACATTGCATACATTTTTTAATTGGCAACCCTTGGATTTTGCTCCACGAATTGTTGATGTTTGCTTCTGATTGCCCTTTGGTACGTGACGAGCAACAGTGTGTGACATCATTAACTCTCATTAAGATTGTTTCCCAGGGAGTTTGGTTGGAGATGTGCCCAAGTGAGCTGCAACTTCTCATATGTTTTGATTTAGTGAGGAAAAAAGGATTGTGATGGAAATGGTTGTTGGGTAGCAGGGGTTTGGTGTGGCAGCATGCTATATCACACTAGTCATAAATACTTACATAAATATCTGCACCATAAAATCCATCCTGGTAAACAACACTGCAGAGGATGCAAACACAAACACCAGACAAACAAACAAAAATAAAAAACAAAAACATTCATATTAGTGCATATGCACATGCAGGATAGCTGGGCTAGCTACCAACCCCTGCCTGATTAGCACGTTAGGTGCGTTAGTCCAATTTAAGACAGGAAAGGACAACATGGTACACAAGAGGGATGGAGCTAGATACATATTATAAAGGCCTAGTAGACATCCCAATCAATGTTGCTACGGTTAGGGTTATCTTGTCATTATATGACACACATTTACAAAATCATGTGAAAATATATGTGGATATACGTACAGTATATACTATTTATGTGCTCGTTTGAAGCGTGCCCCTTTGGAATGCTTGCAGCTTTCTCAAGAACCACTCATTCAAAAAATACAATCTCCAAGTGTCAAGTTGATCAGATGAATGGTTGTCGAGACAATCTCGGACATATAAACATACAGATATTCCTCTTATTATATCTAAATATATATATATATACTGTATATATACAAATTTTACTTGTGTGCTATCCACATAATCAGCTGTGATTGTAAAAACAATTGTCTATTCTGGATAAGGCCCATGCTGGTGTTCTGCAAAACCAAGTTGCAGCATTATGTGGAGTCAGCCCTGGTACCATCTCTAAACTGAAGGCCAAGTCCCTTTAAACCAGTGAAACTCGGTTCCAAATTAGAACCGAATCCAAAATGCCGGGTACCGGGTACCCAGAAAAAAAGTTTCCGTTCTGCTTATTTGTTCCTAAAAGAGATATAAATCTTTATATAAGGGCTATATGTCTGCAAGGACGTGGCGGCTACCTGCCACGGTAAGATGAACCGCGGTAAATAGTCAAAAGTGTGGCTTCACTTTGTGAAAGAAAGCGACGACAAGGCAAAGTGCAGTAAGTGTGGGACATTTATTAGCTGCACGGCAGGTTGCACCTCAAATCTGGCCAAACATTTAAGGCAGCATCGATTTGAAAGGATGTACCGTGTTTGATGTCTTGCGGTCTCCGACCGCCAGCGCGAGCACCTCGCAAGCACCTCCAATCATGCCTCCAGTATAGCCTGGGACAGCAAGCCGTGACACACCGTTCTCTTTGGCAATGATGGGAAAAATTACCAAAGAGAAAACTGACGAGTGTCACAGAGCGGTAACAGCATTTGTGGTGAAAGGGCTACACCCGTTCTCAGTTATCGAATCTCCGTCATTCAGGTAGGCATGGTTTAAAAATAAATAAATATATCAATAAATAATAAAAAAAAAAAAAAGTTTGATGATGGTAAGTTAGGGTACTTGTGCAACCAGTACTGTTATGTTTAATTTTTGCAGGGAGATGACCAAGGCCCTAAATTCAAAGTACACTCCTCTCTCCAGAGATAGTTTGAGTAATCAACTGATTCCAGCATGGTACAAGGTGGAAAAGTGTAACATTATATCTGAGCTCTTTGCTGGTTAAGGCAAAGATGCCTTAACCAGTGTCGGCTGGACAAGCATTTCCCAAGATCATTATCTTACAGTGATAGCACACTATGTCATTGAGGGAAGGATGAGACAGAAAGTACTCAAAACAAAAGCAGTCTATACATCACAATCAGGACCAGCGGTGGCTGAGGAAATGAGTGACATTTTGCAAGAATTTGGCATAGTGGATAAAATAGTGTCACAGTTGACAATGCCGTGAACATGGATTGGGCAATAAAAAGGCTACAATTCATAAAGCTAGGCTGTTTTGCCCACACACTAAATCTTGCTGCACAAAGTGTCTATTCTCTGGCATCAGTGTCAAAATGGACCGCCAAGATCAGGGATGTTGTCATCTGGATGAAGCGGTCATCCATGGCAAAGCCTGTGCTCCGGGAGAAGCAACAAGTCAGAGTAAGCACCCCTCAGTGTATTTGTTAACACAATGCAAGTAACATAACATACATCTCATGTCTTACGATCCAACTAACTACACCAAATCAAAACTGGATCTCATATTGATAAGATAACTTTATTGCCTGTCACAAAGCAACATAAATTAATTTCATTCATTTGAATTAATTTAAAACACACACACACACACACACACACACACACACACACACACACACACACACACACACACACCACACACACACACACACACACACACACACACACACACACACACACACACACACGCACACACAGAACTGGACTAAAACGCAAAAAAATATTTTTGTAAATAATAATAATAATAAACTAATTTCCTATGCATGATCAATATTAAGTCCATGTGTGACCTTCTTGTGTCATAGATCTGCCTAAACACTCCCTAATCCTTAATGTTAGAACTAAAATTCCCTCTACATGATGCTGGAAAGTCTGAGAAAGCCTATGGAGAGAGACCGACTTGCTCGACTCACAGATGAAGATTTCCGAAAGGCAGAGGAGTTCATCCAGCTGATGAGAGTGTTATTCACATCTACACTCTGTGTTTCAACTGAAAAGAGCCCCACATGCAGCCAGGTCCTTCCAATTCTTCAGAAGCTGGAGAAGCACTGTTGAAGAGGGAGACACAGTGTTTGTGCGCAAACTTAAGCAGGCTGTCGGGGGAAACCTGTCCAAGCGGTACCAGAGTGATGGCATCAGACACTTCCTTGAAGAGGCCACCACACTAGACCCACGTTTCAAGCACAAAATCGAGGACCGCACTGTCTGGGTTCAGGTCAAGGAAAAGTTGATGGTAGGAAAGCTGACTGAGTCCGAGCAGCCAAAAGAGCATGCCCATGGAGAAGATGGTGTAACAATGCAGTCAGAGGAGAAAAGACAAAGAGAGAATGAGGAAGGTGAGGAGAGAGTGAGGAAGAGGAGGAGCAGCCACCTCCCTGTAAGAGGGCTATAATGTCTCCGCTGGATGAGCTTTTTGCTGCTGAAGATGACCTGAAGATGAAAATCTCATCATCAAACAGCACCACATCCATCCAGCACCAGACTGACAGAGAGCTGAAGATGTACCAAGAGATGCCACCAACAATGACATCTAATGGCCCTGCTGCCTGGTGGTGGAACAACAGAACCACATATCCTTTGCTATCAGAGGTGGCATTTTCGTATTTGTCCGTGCAGGCCTCCTCAACCCCAAGTGAGAGGGTTTTCTCCACAGCTGGAGACACTATTTGCCCAGAAAGGTCACACATACTACCAGAAAAGGCTGATATGGTGATGAACTGTTGAGTTAATTGCATACATGTTACATGTAATTATCCATAAATGGTTCAACTGTTACTGCTTTCCATTGTGTTGTTGTCATTTTCTGTTGATATTTTTGTTATCGAAACATTTTTTTTTTACCATATTTGAATCGAAACTCGAAAAATGATAAGCAGAACCGGAACCGTAAACCGGAATTGATAAAATTCAAACAATACCCAACCCTACCGACAATGGAACCTGAACATGTGGGGGAATGTCATGTTCAGTGATGAGTCCAGGTTATGTCAGCGGAAGTTGGATGGCAGGGTCAAAGTACGGATACGACATGGAGAACACTATGCTGATTGTTGCACCGATAGAGTAAAAGCTTATGGTGGGGTAGTGTCATGGTGTGGGGCGGTATCCTCAGGCGACTGAGGAAATTCAACATGTGCCCCCGCATCCTCAGAACATTCTACTCCTGTACCATCGAGAGTGTTCTTACAGGATGCATCACCGTCTGGTACGGGAACTGCACCGCACTGGAGCGTGGAACACTACAGAGGGTGGTGCGGACGGCCCAGTACATCGTTGGAGGTGAGCTTCCCTCCCTCCTGGATATATACACCAGGCGGTGCGTGGCCTGACGGTAGATACCGCAGTATCAAGTGCAACACGAGCAGATTCAGAGACAGCTTCCACAGTCAGGCCATCAGGCTGCTGAACAAGTTCGGCATCAATGTTAAGAGCTAAGTGCTAGTGCTAAGTGTTACTGCTAGTGCTAGTGCTAGTCCTGGAGCTAAGTGCTAGTGTTATTGCTGGTGCTAGTGCTGGTAGTAGTGCTAAGTGTTGGTGCTAGTGCTGGTGTTACTGCTAGCGCTAGTCCTGGAGCTAAGTGCTAGTGTTATTGCTGGTGCTAGTGCTGGTCGTAGTGTTAAATGTTGGTGCTAGTGCTGGTGCTAGTGCTAGTGCTAGTGCTAGTGTTACTGCTAGTGCTAGTGCTGGTGTTACTGCTAGTCCTGGTGCTAATTGCTGGTGCTAGTGTTGTGTTGACTGTCTGAGAATGTATTCTGTGACATTCTGTGAATGTCAGCATATAACAATGTATATTTTATTACATTGACTTATATGTGTATTGCTCCCCTGGATATTTTGTTGTGTATTTTGTTGTATATTTTATTTAATTTTATGCAGAATTTCTATTCTAGTTCTATTTCTATTTTGTATTCCTTTATAACTACTGTCGGCTGTCGGGCGTTTTGCACACAAGATTTTCACTCACTGCTTATACTCACGTTTAAACTGTGAAGTGACAATAAAAATACTTGAAACTTCAAACTTGAAACTATCTCCATCACTAGCAAAACTCATTGCAGTGAGATATTGGGATGAGATTTTTCAGCCAGTGGCGATCCCATATCTCCACAATCTGGGACCTTAACATCCTCCAAGATGACAACGCTCGCCCCCACAGAGTCAGGGTTATCACAGACTACCTCCAGAATGTGGGAGCAGAGAGAATAAAATGGACAGCGCAGAATCCAGTCCGCAGCCCAATTGAACACTTGTGGGATCAGTTTGGGCGTATTGTATGTATTAGAGTGACCACCACAACCACGCTGGCTGACCTGCAATGACCCCTGGTTGAGGAATGGAATTCCATTCAACAGCAACGTGTAACCAGGTTGGTGAGCAGCATGAGGAGGAGGTGCCAGGTTGTTGTGGCTGCATATGGATCTTCCACCCGCTACTGAGGCTCCTGCCGGTGTGAATAGTGTAAAGTTGCCAATATGTATTGTTTGTTCCTTGTTACTGATAGAGTTCAATCACCCAATCCACCAAACAACTCAAAACAAGATTCAATACCAACAAGGGAGTACACTGTTTAGCATTGGCGTCCCGCACAAACATACGTGGACGTTCTAAAGAAGGATGTAGGGGCGGAAACAACGACGGAGGAACTTGCTGGATGCATGGAGGATCGGGGGAACTGGAGGACTCGCTGGAGGGCTCGTCTGAGGACGACATAGTAGTATTGGCAGAGAATTTGGGCAAATTTGACTTGGGCACTACCCACATAATCAGCTGTGCTGCCCATCTCACAAATGCATGATCCTTGCAAGTTGGACATCATTGTAAAGGTAAATAAACAGGCTTTCCAAAAATATAAAATACAATGCCATTTAGCGTTGTAACAACAGAGAAATAATCGACCGACAATGGACAAATTTAGAAACTTTTTTTTCCGAGTTTATACAGTACGTATATCCATCCATCCATCCTCTTCCACTTATCCAGGGTCGTGGTGGCAGCCTCTTAAGCAGGAACCCCAGGCTACCTTCTCCCCAGCAACACTCTCTAGCTCCTCCTGGGAGATCCTGAGGCGTTCCCAGGCCAGATGAGATATATAATCCCTCCAGCGTGTTCTGGTTCTGCCCCAGGGTCTCCTCCCAGTCGTGCCCGTAAAAACTAATTTTGGCCGCTTGAATCAGCGATCTTGTTCTTTCACTCACTACCCAAAGCTCGTGGCCATAGGTGAGGGTTGGAACGTAGATGGACCAGTAAATTGAGAGCGTTGCCTTCTGGCTCAGCTTCCTCTTCACCACAATGGACCAGTACAGCGCCCGCATACCTGCAGACGCCGCACCAATCTGTCTATCCATCTCGCGCTCCATTTTGCCCTCACTTTTGAACAAGACCTCCAGATACTTGAACTCCTTCGCTTGACGCAGCAACTCACTCCCAACCCGGAGGGAACACTCCACCGTTTTCCAGCAGAGAACCATGGCTTCAGACTTGGAGGTGCTGACTCTCATCCCGACCACTTCACATGCAGCTGCAAACCGCCCCAGTGCATGCTGGAGGTCACAGTCTGATGTAGCCAACAGAACCACATCATCTGCAAAGAGCAGAGATGCAATTCTGAGGTCCCCAAACCGGACACTCTCCTCACCTCAGCTGCACCTTGAGATTCTGTCCATGAAGATCACAAACAGAATCGGTGACAAGGGACAACCTTGGTGAAGTCCAACACCCACTGAGAACATGCTTGACTTTGTGCTGAGAATACGGACACAGCTCTCACTTTGGTTGTACAAGGACCGAATGGCTCGTACCAATGGCTCGGATGGAGGCGACTTTCTCGTTCACTGGGTAGAACTCCAGAGATTATATATATATATACTGTATACTGTATATACTGTACATATACAGTATATAACATGAAAATAGCAATCGGCAGCTCAGGACAATCTACACAAATGTGTTTAAGTAATGCACACAACACACTGCTGTACTTTTGTGAGGTGACCGTCACTTTAAGTAAAACAAAAAATCTTGATCCAGAAGATACATCTGGATGACTTTCAAGCCAATCAAAGTTTATGTTTACTGCCACACATTATTTAGAATATTTTACAGCGCATTCTAATGTAAACATTGTCACGATGCTGGAAATTCCTCCAGCGAGCCAATCACGACTGGTTGGCTGGAGGCAGAAATTTCCTCAGCCTACCATCTGGTTACTCCATGTTTTTTAGAAGTTATGAAGGATATATATATTTTTTTTTACTTAAATTAATGCAGAATCACTTGCCATATCTCACGTGTGAATTATAAGCTCATCTAAACCAGATATGGCAACAAGATTGTTTGTGGTTTGAGGTTAGTGTTTGGTTCCTCTTTAAGTATAGTGATGGGTACAGATACTACATCACGCAGTGTGTGTATGCCTTCCAATCATGCCAATGATTAGTCGATAACAGGTCAAAGGTCAACATCCACGGAGAGAGTGAAGCACTGCACCCCCACCCCCCTCACTTAGCATGTAAGTCATTAAAGGCTGCCAGCTGTGTGAGAGGAGCATGGCTGCATGGCACGCTGACGTGCACGGATGATTGTACGATATCGGATTATTGATGCCGTGTCATGTCAGGTCTGCAATAAGATAAGGAAATAAATGGTAACGATACACACTACCTTCAATTGCCGTGACATGCACATGGTACACACACACACACACACACGCACACACAAGACGTGTGTGTGTGTGTATTCTTCTATCCATCATGAGCTCAGAGCTCAGTCACTGGAATTTCATTTTGGAGTCGTCCTCTTGAGACAGACGTTTCCAATAAAAATAAATCACCGTCTGCATTAATGATTCACTGTATGACCGTCACAGGGGCAATTAAGCTCTGCAGCATCTTTAATGAGTGTGTGTGTGTGGGGGGGGGGGGGGGGCGCTCATAAGTAGTCTGACATAAAAACAAAAGCAAGGAAAACCCAACAGTTTATAATCAAAATACAACATGCATATCTATAAAGCCAAACATAAACCCCATACCCCATTGGGAGTAGTTTTAAAAACAACTACAGACAACAACAAAGATGCCTATAGAACCGAAGGCCTGCTGTTACACACACACACACACACACACACACACACACACACACACATACACACACTGTCAACAACATAATCTCCAAATGTCCGACCCCAACAAAAGGAAGACAAGAGAGAGTAGAGAGCAGGAGAACAGAGGTGAAAGTACACACCCTCCATAGGCTGGGATGTGTGGGGGTGGAGCAGCTGCTCTGAACGTGTTGTAGACAGTGCGCCCTCTGCCCCGCAAGTGGGCGCCTCTGTATGCTGCTGCTGCAGTGGCTGCTGGGTAGGGGAAGCCTGGTACTGAGGAAAGAGAGAGAGAGAGAGAGAGGGGGGGGGGGGGATATTTGGCTTCATTCCAATCGTACAGCCAAGTTACCCAGGGTAAAAATATCTAATTTGACTTTCTTTGGTATTCACAGTGAAACTGTGGGTAACTCCTGTATTTGTAGGGTTTCTTCTCCTTATTATTTTTGAATTTCGAACACCCATATTTGTAGTGCAATCTGTGACCATCAACATAGCGTGGCCGTGTCTAGTCACTGTCGTGGTAGCTCCGTGGAGATTTTTTTGTTTTTGTATTTTGTATGTTCTTTTGCACAAATACATCGGCAGATACACTTTTGGACATTAATTGTGGTCTACAACAAATCCCTATTTACATCAATCCCGAGTGGCCGGCAGAGATCGTACGAGCGAGCCACAAAAACAACTGCGGCGACGCGTCTCCAGGGAAACGAAGAAGGAAACACAGAGGAAAACGGAGCGGGGTTTGGAACAGGCTGAGAGTCCAGGCCCACCCTCCACCTCTGCCCAGCATCCTTCGAGCAAATGTCCAGCCTTTCTGAAAAATAAGTTAGATGATGTAAGGGTGAGGATTCGATTCCGACGGGATATAAGAGACTGAAACATCTTTTGCCAGACAGAAATATAGCTGACTCGGCTGGTACCGGATCAAGTAATTTGCCCAACCGAGTACTCCTCTGTTTTCCAAGAGGACAGGACGGAAGAGTCAGGTAAACCAACCAAGGGTGGAGGGGCTTGCTTCATGATCAACAACAACTGGTGCAACCCTAAGGATATTAACACTCTTTCTTGTTTCTGCTTGCCGAACCTGGAGCATCTGCCGATCTCTTGCCGTCCACTCTATCATCCACGGGAGTCCAGCACGGTCATTATTACAGCCGTCTACATCCCACCAGAAGCAGAAACCGACATGGCACGATCGGCCCTACACAATGTTTCATGTCGGCACCAGACCCAACATCCTGATGCGGCTGTGGTGGTGGCGGGGTCTTTAATAGGGCCAATTTAAAGACAGTCATGCTGAACTTCCATCAGCATGTGTGCAACCAGGGGAGAAAGAACTTTGGACCACTGCAATACGCCATTCAAGAGACGCTACAAGGCTGACTCTCTTCCTCCATTCAGCAAGTCGGACCACGCTGCCATTTTCCTGCTGCCGGAGTACAAACAAAGGATAGTACGGGAGATGGTGACGAGGAAGGTAAAGCCGTGGTCCGACCAAGTTAGATCCTTTCTAATCAAAAACCGTGGATAGATGGATACATCTGCGATGCCCTGAATGCACGTACTGTTGCCTACAACTCCGGACTCGTATCCAGCCACATCGACAAATACAAAGCGGTGTCCTACGGACTCTGCCGTGCGTTGAAGAATGCAAAGAGGAGGTACAGAGACAGAGTGGAGTCACAGATGGAGCAGCGTGACACCAGACGGCTATGGATTATCACAGACTCCTGGGGTGATTGCCAACGCATCCCTAGTGGACGATTCTGAACTCATTCTATGCTCGGTTCGAGGCGAACAACAACACTGTTAGTGGGACTGTAGCTGTAGTTCCATTTCTCGGGACGTGCACACTCTCTGTGACAGAGCACAACATGAGGAGGATTCTGATGAGGGTTAACACCAGGAAAGATGCAGGTCCAGAGCATATCTGGACGAGTACTGAATACCAGCCAGCTCCAGTGTTCCCCACAATATTTAACCTCTCCCTGGATGAGTCTGTGGTCCCAGTCTGCTTCAAGTGGTCCACAATTGTCCCTGTGCCCAAGGCTGCCTCTCCACCATGCCTAAATGACTACCGACCGGTGGCCCTCACCTCGGTGGTCATGAAATGTTTTGAGAGGCTGATCAAGGACTACATCTGCGGCTTCATACCTCCCTCCATGGACCCAAACTAGTTCGCCTACCAGCCAAACATATCCACAGATGATGCTGTCTCCCAGGAAATACACAGCTCCCTCTCTCATTGACTGCTGGAAGGTGACATTAGTTCTGCTTTCAACACCATAGTTCCCAGTAGACTGTCTGGCAAGCTGATTGAGCTGTGCACCTTGATCCTGGACTTCCTGCCTGCCAGGCCCCAGGTGGTCAGTGTGGGCAGACACACCTCCAGACCCCTCAACCTGAAGACAGGATCCCCCCAGGGCTACATCCTCAGCCCCTCACTGTATTCCCTGCACACACATGACTGTGTGGCCAGGTTCAGCTCCAACACCATCGTCAAGTTTGCGAATGACTCAGTGGTGGTGGGCCTGATCTCCGGTAACGATGAGAAGGCCTACCTAGAGGAAGTTGCAGGTTAGCAACTTCCTCTAGGTAGCTTCACTCTGGTGCCAGGATAACAGCCTCATGCTGAATGTCTCCAGAACTAAGGAGCTGATTGTGGACTTTAGGAGGACACAACAACATCAGAGGATTTACACACCACTGGGAACTAATGAGACTGCTGTGGAGAGGATGAGCAGCTTCAGGTACCTGGGAGTCCACATCACAGAGGATCTGACTTGGACAACACACATTGACACTCTGGTGAGGAAGGTGAAACAGCACCTCTACCACCTCAGACAGGAAGTTCTGAGTCTCCCGGAGGATCCTTCAGACCTTCTATGCTGGTGCGGTGGAGAGCATCCTGACAGGAAGCATCACTGCCTTATTTGTCAACAGCTCCTCTCAGGACTTGAGGGTTCTGCGGAGGGTGGTGCATTAGGCTGATCGCTCTATTGGCACTACACTCCCTACCCTGCAGGACCTGTACTCTAGGAGGTGTTGAACCAGAGCCAGCAAGATCACGAAGGATCCTCACCACCCCAACAACAAACTGTTCCAACTGCTGCGGTCAGGCAAGCTCCTCCGCAGTCACGCTGCTAGAACAGAGAGACTAAAACATTTTGTTTCCGCAGGCCATCAGTTCTGTGAACTCTGACCTCACTAGCACTAGCACCTCACTGGTCCTCCCATGCACACACACATAGGTAGTACACAGTACATGTGGCGACAGTAGCTCAGGAGGTAGGAGTACATCTGGCAACAGGAAGGTGGCCTGATACCCGATCTTGTAGAATTGCTGTGGCCTGATCTTGTAGAATTGCTGTGGCCTGATCTTGTAGAATTGCTCTCTACAACATCCGCAAGATCCGGCCCTTCCTCACACGTGAAGCAGCGCAGATCCTGGTCCAAGCGCTCGTCATCACTCATCTCGACTACTGCAACTTGCTCCTGGCTTGACTCCCCGCCTCCGCTATCAAGCCCTTACAACGCATCCAGAACGCAGCAGCGAGCCAACTTACCAAAATTCTCCCATGTAACCCCCCTCTTCCGTGACCTCCACTGGCTCCCGGTAATCGCTCGCATTTGATTCAAGACACTAGTACTGACCTTCATGGCTGTCAACGGAACCACCCCTACCTACCTCCAAACATTAGTCAGACCCTATTCCCCAGCCCGAGCACTCTACAACTTCCGCTAGACGATATAGAACTAACTTGCGTGTTTGTACGTCTTGGCATTTATTAATAGCACTTAGCATTGCTTGGCATGATGTATGTTCTTAGATGTTTGCAACATGCTCAGAATTGCACGTCTGCTCTTATCCCACTTATGCAGGCAACTTAGCAATTACGAAACTTGTTCTATTCATCTCGTAAATATGAATGCTCGAAAACAGCTCTATTTCTATCTTTATGTACCACAGTGATATATTGCCGTCTCCTTCAACAAATGTACTCTTTGTAAGTCGCTTTGCATAAAAGCGTCTGCCAAATGCCCTAAATGTAAATCCATCTATATAAATGCAATCCATTTACCATTTACATGCACCCACATAATCTTACTACATAAGTTGATACTACATGTTTCATATGCATTTTATTTAATTATTTGGTAATATTTCTCATTCCAAAAAAAAGCTGATTATTTCCCTTCAATTTGTAATATTTGTGATATTTGCATTGTTCTGTTGCACATTCCACTGGGCATTGCCACTTTTTAATGTCACTGCACCTGTATGTGTATGTGACAATTAAAATGATACAATTCAAATTAAAATGTGTATGTGACAAAACATTTCTTGAAACTCGTTGAATTAACTCTTCATTAATCTCTATGGTGGTTGGAGGTGGTGCAGGGACAGTTTAATTCCAAGGCTGGGCACTGGCGAAGGTTGAGATGGAGATCAAGGCACACCCACATTGCATATTTTCAGCCCAAAAAAAGGTTCAATGCATTCGGAATGGAATTGTGGTATGAAGGGGGTTTAGCGTTGACAGGTGAAACCGGATTCCTGCGATTGACGCAGCTGCCAGGGATGAGCTTGATTAGCGGTGCATATATTTACATGTGTTTGCTCTCTCCACAGTAGGAGGCTGGGGACGGATGGAGATCCACGGATTGACACAGGTCCGGCTCTGTAACACCTTCACTCCAAATACTATAGACAGTGCTTCACGCACAATCTGTGCATAATTGCTTTCAGCTTGGCTCAGTGTCCTTGATGCAAAGGCGGTTTCTCTTCCCCTGATGGCATTATGTGTGATACTACAGCACCCAAGCCATAAGGTGATGCGTCACATGCCAGCTTAAGTGGTAATAGTGGGTGAGGGCCTCTGATTGAGAGAGGGTTGTCTTCACTTCTTTGAAAGCCGTCTCTTGTTTGTCTGTCCACTTCCATGTCTTGGCTTTGTTTAGAATGGAATAGAATAGAACTTTATTAATCCCGAAGGAAATTCTTGTGCCAGGTTACAACACTGGCAGGCAGCCGCTCGAAATGGCGCCGGAAGCTCGGAAGAGACAGAAGTTTGGAAAAATGCACACTTGTCTTTCCGGACTCTCAGACCATATTCCTCCACTCTTTGTAGTGTCGCCTCCAGGTTCCTTAGGTGCGACTGCTCATCGGGTGCCGTGATAAGCAGGTCATCCAGGTAGCATTGGAGCCCTGACAGCCCACTCAGAATCTGGTCCATTGCACTTTGGTAAAGTGCTGGAGCAGAACTAATACAAAGAGAGAGCATTCAGTACCTGAACAGATCTTTGTGTGTCACTATGGTCACCAGTTCCTGTGACTCTGGATCAACATGGAGATATGCCTGACATACATTTATTTCACTAAACTTTTGACCTCCAGCCAAACCTGAAAAGAGTTCATCAAGGAGGGGTAATGGATAGCGTTCTATAGTCAAGACAGGGTTCACAGTGATTTTAAAATCACCACATGGAGGGCTCTCAGGAGAGCCCCATCCTTTTTCATGAATGGAACAATCGGTGTAGCCCATTCACTTGTGCCCACTGGTTCCAATAATCCCCTCTTCACTAATCTGTCTAATTCTGCCTCTACCTTCGGTTTGATGGCATATGGGACAGATTTAGCTTTTAGACACTTTGGTGTGCTGTCTGTCTGGCTGTTTTGACTGTCAACTTCACTGTAATTTCATTCATACTACCATGTTCTCCGTCAAACATTTAAAGTGCTTCTTCAAGATCTCCTGTAGGGGGCCCGTAACGCTGTCATTAACCAGGAACACAATTCAGTCTGAGATTTTCCAGCCACCTGCGACCTAGCAGAGCTGGACGGTTTCCTTGAATAATGTACAGTGGAAGAGTCTTGCTGCTTGTTGTGTTCCACTGTGACAAATCGATGACTCATAACACTGGAACAGCCTCACCTGAGTAGGTCCTTAACTTCAACTTGGTCACTCGAAGAGTAAGGTGCTGCAGCTTTTCCTTATAAACAGCATCTGATACCATGGAGAGACAAAAGAGGTGTGACCCAACATCCATCATCACTGTCCATAACAGCTAAACGTGCACTGTATCTTCATAATCTGACTCACCATCACTCTGTTTGTCATACTCCATCTTATTCACATGTTTCTTGTTGTTTCTATGGAAACCACTTTGTTTGGTCTCACGCAATGCTTGCTTTTGTATGTCTGGTCTTCTTACTTGGAACAAGCACATGTTGATATAGGCTATTTCTTACACAGTTTTCATGGCAGTCGAAGTCCTTACACCAACAGTCTGATACCTGGTGCCCTGTTTTCCCACAACGGTAACATGTCTTGCCATCTGTTGCCTTGTTCTTGTATTCAAAGGACGACGTATGCACTTGGGTTGGGACACTTAGGTGCCATGATTCTTGGCAGCTATCTCCATTATCCAGTGAGGTCAGAGTTCACAATCCTGATTGCCTGCGGAAAGAAGCTCCGTTTTAGACTCTGTTGAGAGCGTGACTGCGGAGGCGCTTGCCTGAATGCAAAAGTTGGATCAGGTTGATGTTGGGGTGGTGAGGATATTTCATGATCCTACAGGCTCTGATTCGAAACCTCCTGGAGTATAGGGGGAGTGTAGTGCCAATAGTACCCTCTGCAGAGCCCCCCTGTCCTGAGAGGAGCTGTTGCCAAACTGACAGGAAGTGATGCTCTAGGTGGGCCTTCCTCGATGTTGTTGGAGCTGGACCTGGCCACACATGTCATGTCATGTGTGTACAGGGAGTACAGTATGAGGCTGAGGATGCAACCCTGGGGGGGTTCCTGTGTTCAGGTTGAGGGGTATGGAGGTGTGTTTTCCCACCCTGAGACCTGGCGGGTAGGAAGTCCAGAATCCAGGCACACAAGGGGGTGTTCAGACCCAGCTCAATCAGCTTGCCTGCTTGTCTACTTGGGACTATGGTGTTGATAGCAGAGCTAAAGTCAATTAACAACATTCTCACATACCCCCCCTTCTGACTGTCAAGATGAGAGAGAGAGCTGTGTATTACCTGGGAGACAGCATCGCCTGTGGACCTATTTGGCCGGTAGGCGAACTGCAGCGGGTCTATGGAGGGAGGTAAGACGGCACAAATGTAGTCCTTAATCAGCCTCTCGAAACATTTTGTGACCACCGATGTGAGAGCCACATAGTCATTCAGGCATGCTGGAGAGGCAGTCTTGGGCACAGGGACTTGTGGACCATTTGAGGCAGGCTGGGACCAGAGACTCAGCCAGGGAGAGGTTGAATATTGTGGTGAACACTGGAGCTTGGTTGGTTCGCACAGGTCTTCAATACTCGTCCAGATATGCCATCGGGACCTGTAGCTTTTCTGGTGTTCAACCTCATCAGAGCCCTCCTCACGTCATGTGGTTGCGTTGGTACTCACAGTTGAGAGGGTTCTGCCCGGGTAATCCGTGATAGTCCGTAGCCCTTGCCATAGGCGTCTGGTTTCACGCTGCTCCATCTGCGCCACCACTCTGTCTCTGTACCTTCTCTTTGAGTCCTTCACCACTTACCGGAGTCCGTAGGATGCCACTTTGTATTCGTCATGTTCCCTCAACCGTGGGGATGATAGTGTTCTGTAGCATTGCTATTAAGCTCGTCACCACATCCGTAAACTCGCTGATGTCACAGGAGCTGGATCAGAATATGTCCCAGACGACGTTCCTCGTGGCATCCCACATATCGTCATCAACTTGATCAGACCACCGCCTAATTTCCCTCATCATTAACACCTCCCGTACTATCCTTTGTTCATGTTCCGGAAGCAGGAAAATGGTGGAATGATCCGACTTGCCGAAAGGGGGAAGAGAGGCAGCCTTGTAGCCTCTCTTGAATGGCGTATTGCAGTGGTCCAAAGTTCTTTATCCCCTGGTAGCACATGTAATGTGCTGACGGAAGTTCGGCATGGCTTTCTTTAGATTGGCTTGATTAAAGTCCCCCGCCACCACCACAGCCACGTCAGAATGTTGGGTCTGGTGCTGACATAGCACATCATGTTGGTCCGATAGTGCCACATCAGCGTCCACTAGTGGGGGAATGTAGATGGTTCTCATGATGACTGTGCTGAACTCCCAGGGGAGATGGACGGCAAGAGATCGTCAGATGCTCCAGTTTTGGCGAGCAGGAGCGAGAAAGAGTCTTAATATTCTTTTGGTGGTTGCACCACTTGTTGTTGGTCATGAAGCAAACCCCTCCACCTTTGGATTTCACTGAGTCTTCCATCCATGCCTATCCGAAAAACAGAGAAGGACTCGGTCAAACAAATCACTCGATCCGGCACCAGCCATGCTTCCGTCAGGCAAAAAATATTACAGTCCCTTGTGTCCTGTTGGAATTGAATCCTCTGCCTTATATCATCTAACTTATTTTCCAGAGACTGGACATTAGCTAGAAGGATGCTGGGCAGAGGTGGACGGTGTGCCTGGAATCTCAGTCTGTGCCGAACCCCGCTCCGTTTCCCCCGGGTTTCCTTCTTCGTTTCTTTGGAGACGTGACGCCGCTGTTGTTGTTGTGACTCGCTCGTACTATCTCTGCTGGCTATTCAAGATCGATGTAAAAAGTATCCAAGAACCTTTGTTGTAGACCAAAGTTAATGTCCAGGAATGTATCTCGCCTGTATGTTGTTAGTGCCGATACATTTGTGCAAAAGATGAATACAAGATAAACACACAATCTCCACGGAGCTACAATGACAGCGACTAGACAGGGGATCTTGCATATATAATCTTGTTAGCTAGTGCAAAATACTCAAACCTCTGTGTGTTTTTTCCTCAAATTGTCTTATATTTCCAATCAATGCAGCCATTTTCATGCAATGTTCGTTATCTGATTTGAGCAATTAGTCGTATCCTTGTGCTCCTTTTTAGTTTCCTTCAGTCTTTTTTCAGCCGCGGAGATTCTGCCTTCCTCCATAGTTGAGCTGTCCTCGGTCCCCTGTGCAGCAGATAGTTTGTGCTGTGCACTTTGCACCAAAAATGACAAACATTAACATGAGAACCTCATCGCCAGTTTTGTTGTATACTCATTATGTCATCGGTATCAACAAATAATAATAAGGACACATGAAACTCAGATGAATTGCTCATAGACATCACTTTAGTTGCATTGTTCCAAACTAGATAACAATAACATATGCATGTGACAGAATGGGGCATGACCGTATCACACAAGGGACACCTGAGACTCACTGGAGCTATCAGCTGGTCATGTCAACCTACAGCCACCTCCCAGCACCAGCCCTTTCCATGACATTGTTGGTGAAGCTCAGTGGAGAATGAGGGCAGCAGCAGATTAACCGCCATGAGTAACCGCCTGCAGCTAGCTGCCCCTGGAGTCAGCCCACAGCAGCCCAGGTCTAGCCACACCTCCGGCAGCCACCAGAGCAGCCTCAGGCCTCATGCTCCGCAAGGGAGATGGGCATAATGCCCTGGTGGAGGGGTAGCCCTACCGAGGGCTGTTCCAGGCCTCCTGAGGAGCTACCACCATGGCCCAGCCTCCTCCCAGCCAGACCAGAATGCCCTGCAACAGTCCAGCGACACTTCCGCCAGCCAGGGCAGCAGCTCAGGCTTCTTGTCTCCGGGATGGAGGGGTTAGTAGTAACATGTTACTACCCACCTCTGGTAGTGGATGCATTTCAGAATGATGATTAAACTAATCATCAATCACCAAACTACGTGTGCAATGCACAGTTCTAACTCACACCTGCCAGCCACCTGAAATCAGCATTCACCCACAACATTGTATAAACTGTGTAACAGCATCTACCTGTGTCCCAGGCCCGGTGCCAGGATGAAGTGACTTAGGGGGCAGTTAAAAATTGTGAGGGGGATATTTTTTCTAAGATAGTAAAACAGTAGTGCTATGCCTATTTCTGCATTTTACTTCAATGGCAATGTAATGGCATTTGGACTCAATAACAACGTAACATTTAGTTCACAACAGTGGTGATGTGATTAGATCATTTCATCTGTTTTTCTCATGCCGTGTACTGGCACTGATTCATGTTACTGCTGGTGGGTGCTCTCAAACATTGAATGACTGACCCTTGACGTCCAAGATAAACCTTGTGCAAAAACCATAGCCTACATGACTTGTTGCCATATGGATTTAGGAAATGAGTCAAACGCATGCATTTCAGGGCCATAGGAAATTAACAGCGAACATCGACACACACACACACACAGGCACACACATGCAAGCACTCGTGGTGCTGAAAGTCAAGCGTGAAGTAACTTTCAGCATATGTGGTTGATGGAAGTGGGGCTTTCATGGTTTGCGCTGTAGTGCAATCAAAGTGGTATCATTGTCTATCCACAGGAATTTTATGTCCATTTTGTAAAGTTTCCAGCCAGCCTTGCCTTGACGTGCACACGCCGCGTACGCTGGGCCAGGTGTCGTTTGTAGCAAAGCTCTGTGATTGGTGGTTAGGGTGAGGAGCAGGGGACTGACAGCGAAACAACCAATCACAGCAGTCACAAACCATGGAGTTTAGTATCAAATTAATGTAAATTTGGCCACGACAGGAGCATGTAGGCGTTCGCCATTCTCCGCGGGTGCTCGGGCCCCGAAGCACACGGTATCAGTGTAGTGCTGTGTAGTTCTCTCTCTCACTTTTTCATAATGAAGCTGTTAATAATAATAATAATAATAATAATATAGCTGTTTCATTATAACACTCATATCTCAGACAATATTTTAGTTGTTTTTCCTATTTTTCGAGGATAACTAAAACTTAAACTGGGGGTGGGGGGAAGAAAATATAACTGAGGGGGCTAAACCCCCTCTAGTCCCCCCATAGCGCTGGGGCTGCTGTGTGCTGTGCATTGGAATGATCCCACATGTGTTCACTTAGATCCCTTTTTACCAACACAGCTTGAAAATGCCCCTCTGGTCTGCTCTAACATGGCGGTCAGCGGCTGACTAAGAGGTGACTTTTGCTTAGCTAATGGACTGAGATAGTTAGCAGCACCCGGCCACCTGCCACTAGACTTCTGGGCGATAATGACTTACAAAAAAAAACTGCCCAGGCTGTCTGGAGAAATTGAAACTGAAACGATTTATTTTAATTGAGAAAATATATTTCAGACCCTTTTAACGTCCTTTGCAGAGAGAGGGACAATTAGTGTTCTTCTCTGTTGTCCACAGCCAATATATACACTATATATATATATATATATATATATATATGTATAGGTTTTTTTGTCACAACTTCCCTTTCTTTGTCTATAATTCTGCAAATATTTTTTTTCCTTCTTGTTAGTGACTGAGTGGTTAGGCGTGAGGAGAGGGTAAGTCTGGAAGTCCTTGCACTATATACTGTATATTACTTACAGTATACCCTCTATTAAAGCTCTGGCAATTATAATGATAATCGTGATACCAATCAGCATCTCAATACCACTACATGTACTTTATGTTGTTGTCTTTGTATTAGTGAATGGGCCAAATGCAGCAATGATTCTATCCTAGTTGTAATTACTAATTTCAGCAATAATTGCATCTTTGGACAAGGCTGTGACTCTGCTATGCATGAGTTATGTGCAGATGTAGGAGCTGTAGGGCCCTAGCCATTCAAAATGGTGGTTGGGACTACATGCCCTGTTGTTCTGGAGACAAAGGAGAGCCATTAAAACTCAGTTCCCCAGGATCCTTCACTCACTAACCTTTTCACACCGACGTGTAAAGGTATCAACGGTCTACTACTGTGATGATTCATCACCGTTTTAGCCCCCCCTTCTCCCTATCCCTCAAATGGTTTATTGCCTCACCAATGTATTTGTATCTTGGAGTAAGATCCTCCCTGTGGGGGGGGGTCACTCTACCAGGGAGGAGACATGCATGCATTCATTAAAATTCTCTGTCCTGCGTCCACAATGCTGAGCGGTCGCCTCCGTGCTGTGGTATGCATTTTGACGTGGTAGTTCTCGGTTACTAGTCAAGATAAAGGTAAAGACTGCCCTCAGATGGACCTACTTGTCACCATCGAGGACATCGAAGTCTCCCCTGCACCCACGGCAAGGAACCTTGGCGTGGTATTGGATGACCAGCTGTCCTGCAACGCCAACATTACCTCTGTGGCCCGATCTTGTAGAATTGCTCTCTACAACATCCGCAAGATCCGGCCCTTCCTCACACGTGAAGCAGCGCAGATCCTGGTCCAAGCGCTCGTTATCACTCGTCTCGACTACTGCAACTCTCTCCTGGCTGGACTCCCCGCCTCAACAATCAAGCCCTTACAACGCATCCAGAACGCAGCAGCACGCCTCGTGTTCAACCTCCCTAAATTCTCCCATGTAACCCCCCTCTTCCGCAACCTCCACTGGCTCCCGGTAATCGCTCGCATTCGATTCAAGACACTGGTACTGACTTTCATGGCTATCAACGGAACCGCCCCCACCTACCTACCTCCAAAATGTTGTCAGACCCTACGCCCCAGCCCGAGCACTCCGCTCGGCAACTTCTGCCAAACGACTGGTACCGCCTTCACTAAAAACAGCCAAACATCGCTCTTCCAAGTCCCAACTCTTCACGGTTCTGGCTCCGCAGTGGTGGAATGAGCTCCCGGCTCATGTCAGGACGGCCGAGTCGCTCGCCAGCTTCCGCAAGAGACTCAAGACCCACCTGTTCAGAGTTCACCTGGACTCTACATAACCCCCCCCAGCACTAACCTGCGTGTTTATATGTCTTAACACTTATTAATGGCACTTAGCATTGTTGTTCGTTCTCAGATGTTGTATCATGCTTAGAATCACACGCCTGCCCAGCTACTTATGCAGGCAACTTGGCAATTATGAAACTCGTTCTATTCGTCTCGTAAATATGGAATGCTCGAAAACAGCTCTATTCTTATCTTCAGGTACCACAGTGATATATTGCTGCCTCTCCTTCAACAAATGTACTCTTTGTAAGTTGCTTTGGATAAAAGCGTCTGCCAAATGCCCTAAATGTAAATGTAAAAGATATGTTGCCCCAAAAGGACAAAGTACCTCCTTTTCTTAATGCACTACTAGTGACGGCATAGTACAATAATCTTTTAGCTTAACACAAGAACATCGGTCAAGGCCCTGTGAACCACGCAGCTTTTGTTTTTAGAGGAAAAAGGGCGATCGACCCTGTTTTCTTCCACCGCAGGTGGACCGCCGCGACAGAGCTCCGGACATCAGGATCACCAAACACGCAACACCGCTGGACTCACTCGATGCAGTTCATTGGAAAAGATGCCTTCTGATAGCCACACGCGCGATTCTAAGTGAGGCCAATACCTGGCCAGAGTTAGATATAACTGTGCAATATAATTATGTGTTTAAAATTGTGCATTGCTTATTGTATTTAAGGAATATTTACTTGACAACGTGAATTCAATAAACATTCTTATATTTAAACTGTTTTTGCTTCAATATTGTGTTGAAGCCAGCCTCTGTTGTGTAAAGAACTCCGAACCCTTCAATGTATGCTAACTATTAATTGTAACTTTGATTGTAATTATTAATTAATTATTAATCATAGTTCCATTTTAGTTCAGTATATTTTTATGAGAATTAATCCACGGTCCGGTTATTGGTCCCTGATCTCAGGGTGGTTATTATTAACTCAGTTTAATATTTTTATTTATTTTAATAATTAATAATTGTCTTTGATAATTGTTAATTATGAGCTAATAACTGCAGAGCTCACCTACATGGTGCAGCACATTGCAGGACAATGTTTACAGTAATACTATCCTGATAGTAATCAGAGTGTACACAGATGAGGGTTTAAGAACGATGGCAACATTGCAATGTCTCTTTACCTGCATAGAATTCTGGACTGTAGACGGCACCAACGACTGGGTTCAACTTCCAGCCTAGAGAGAGAGAGAGCGAGAGAGAGAGAGAGAAAGGGAGAGAGAGAGAGAGCGAGAGAGAGAGAGAGAAAGGGAGAGAGAGATTAACATTTTAATGTCTGAATATATAAACAGAATACCAGTTTTATACCACACTCTTTTGAAACCTACATGCATGGGTTTTTGCAACATTTAAGATAGAATAGTATAATATAATTTTATATTTGTACAACTTCAAACTACTTCAAAACAAATAAAGAAAAAGCCTAAAATTGGTCAAATACTGTAGTTTCATATGAGGAACTCCTCCTTCTCTTTGCCTATGTTTAACATGATGAATTATTCGTACCATTTGCATATGGGTTGACTGTTTTCTTGTTGGTCATGACCCGGGCTGTTGCATTGTTGACCTGCGTAAAAACAACCATTTTGTGAGGTTGAGCTGCTGGTCACTCAGTGAGTTCTGCTAGAGCCATAAAACAAAGCATCATGCATATGTTGTTCACTTGTATCTTAGTGATGTAGTAAATACATCAAATGCTTCAATAATATCCATAGCATGTTTTATTTTTATGCAATCAAATACATACATACAGTTTGTGTGTTTTTCTATATAAAGCATTCAGCAACACTTCCACAGAGGAGAAAACATACCCCAAGCAAAATTATTTTTTCTTTGCAATTTTGTTTTTAATCATTTAAAAACTGCATGCATTTACCCTGTAAACAGTACAACCAACAAAAAAACTAAACAATGCAAGAGGTAACAAAAAAAGGTATAAATGTTGATATGTGTCGATGCATGCACCCTTAGGTGTCGGGTTTGGAGGAATGACATGGGGAAAGGGACAGACAAAGGAAATAACGTGAGTAGAGTGAACGGTGAATGTAAACGTTGCAACGTCCAGTCTGAAGATAAAGCAACATCTGCATTCTCACTCAGAACAACAGCCTTTCCGATGTGTTGCAGGAGTTGTGCGATTTAAACACGGGGATGAAGAAAACAAGGAATGGAAGAGAAAACAACAAAACCAAGAGACCAGTTCACATGACATCAAGTCAATCATTCGGTTCATTCAATTAATCAACCAATCAAATCATTCCAGCTTCAAACCAAGGGCTTACGATGGATACGTCAAAGATTAGGATGCAATGTCTTCTAAGGATAATCAAAGAAACAAAATCAAACAATATAACCACAAGAAACAAACAGACAGACAGACAGACACATATTTCTAACACTCTGAGATATGAGGTGCAAACTAAGTTGGTATCTCATGTCAGTCAGTGTAATCGCTCACGCTTGCTCAGCTCCAGAGAGCGTTCGGTCAAACAGACACACACGTCGGCACGAGAGAAAAAATAAATATATATATATATATATACATACAAGTACTGTGCAAAAGTTTTAGGCAGGTGTGAAAACATGCTGTAAAATAAGAATGCTTTCAATAATAGAAATGTTAATAGTTTATTTTTATCAATTAACAAAATGCATGAACAGAAGAAGTGAATAAACACAAGAAAAATGTAAATCAAATCAATATTTGGTGTGACCACCCTTTGCCTTCAAAACAGCATCAATTATTTTAGGTACACTTGCACACAGTTTTTGAAGGAACTCCGCAGGTAGGTTGTTCCAAACATCTTGGAGAACTAGCCACAGTTCTTCTGTGGATTTAGGCAGCCTCAAATGTTTCTGTCTCTTCATGTAATCCTAGACAGACTCGATGATGTTGAGATCAGGGCTCTGTGGGGGCCATACCATCACTTACATTTTACATTTACATTTACATTTAGGGCATTTGGCAGACGCTTTTATCCAAAGCGACTTACAAAGAGTAAGTCGAGTCGAGTAAGCGACTCAGCCGTCCTGACATGAGCCGGGAGCTCATTCCACCAATGCGGAGCCAGAACCGTGAAGAGTTGGGACTTGGAAGAGCGATGTTTGACGCGGTACCAGTCGGTACCAGTCGTTTGAGGACTCCTTGGACTCCTTGTTGTTTCCAGGACTCCTTGTTCTTTTTTATGCTGAAGATAGTTCTTAATGACATTGGCTGTATGTTTGGGATCGTTGTCCTGCTGCAGAATAAATTTGGGGCCAATCAGATGCCTCCCTGATGGTATTGCATGATGGATAAGTATCTGCCTGTACTTCTCAGCATTGAGGAGACCATTAATTCTGACCAAATCCCCAACTCCATTTGCAGAAATGCAGCCCCAAATTTGCAAGGAACCTCCACCATGCTTCACTGTTGCCTGCAGACACTCATTCTTGTACCGCTCTCCAGCTCTTCGGCGAAAAAACTGCCTTCTACTACAGCCAAATATTTCAAATCTTGACTCATCAGTCCAGATAACCTGCTGCCATTTGTCTTTTCCTATGTTTTCGTGCATAGCTGAGTCGCTTGGCCTTGTTTCCACGTCTGAGGTATGGCTTTTTGGCTGCAATTCTTCTATGAAGACCACTTCTGACCAGACTTCTCCGCACAGTAGATGGGTGTACCTGGGTCCCACTGGTTTTTGGCAATTCTGAGCTGATGGCACTGCTGGACATCTTCCGATTGCGAAGGGAAGTAAGCATGATGTGTCTTTCATCTGCTGCACTAAGTTTCCTTGGCCAACCACTGCGTCTACGGTCCTCAACGTTGCCCGTTACTTTGTGTTTCTTCAACAGAGCTTGGACAGCACATATGGAAACCCATGTCTGCCTTGAAATTTCTGCCTGGGAGAGACCTTGCTGATGCAGTATAAACTACCTTATGTCTTGTTTCTGTGCTCAGTCTTGCCATGGTGTATGACTTCTGGCATTCAACTGTCTTCAGTAACCTCACCTTGGAAGCAGAGTTTGACTGTTCCTCACCCAGTTTTAACCCTCCTACACAGCTGTTTCTGTTTCAGTTAATGATTGTGTTTCAACCTACATATTAAGTTGATGATCATTTGTTTGGGATAATTGGTTAATCACACACCTGACTATATGCCTACAAAATCCCTGATTTTGATGCTGGTTTTAATGCAAAGTGTACGTAGAAGATTTTGATGCTGGTTTTAAGGCAAAGGGTGGTCACACCAAATATTGATTTGATTTAGATTTTTCTTCTGTTCACTTACTTTGCTGTTCACTCACTTCTGTTCACTCACTTTTTAATTGATAAAAATAAACAATTAACATTTCTATTTTTGAAAGCATTCTTATTTTACAGCATTTTTTCACACCTGCCTAAAACTTTTGCACAGTACTTGTACATATGTACATGTATATAAAAAAAAATCATACACAGCATGAACCCAGCCACAATCCATAAAGGAAGACAAACAATCAAACGTGGCAGACGTTTCATCGTGGCAGACGTTCCGGTGAGAGGCAGAGAGAGAGAGAGAGAGAGAGAGAGAGAGAGAGAGA
This sequence comes from Coryphaenoides rupestris, assembly GCA_002895965.2. Classification (NCBI taxonomy): domain Eukaryota; kingdom Metazoa; phylum Chordata; class Actinopteri; order Gadiformes; family Macrouridae; genus Coryphaenoides; species Coryphaenoides rupestris. The sequence continues at coordinate 54,299 of PIJE02002281.1, forward strand.
GAGAGATAGTGAGATTGTGTGATCTTTCTTTATTATAGAATATCTGCAATTGTACATTTGTAAATCGACAAATTCGGAGCTAGTGCTGGTAGCAGTGGTGTTGTGCTACTGC
>PIJE02002281.1:56919-69608 GCA_002895965.2 Coryphaenoides rupestris
TATTCAGATTTACATAATTATATTAAAGCGGCCATTCCGATTTAGATAAATAAAATTTTTTCCTAGTGCCCCTTGCAGTCCTTCAAAGTACCCTGAGGGATACCCATTTGAGAAACACTGCCTTAGAGGACTTGGGAGGCAGTGTGTGTGTGTGTGTGGGTGTGTGTGAGTGTGTGTGTGTGTGTGTGGGGGGGGATACTTACGCCAAACATTTGCCTGAGATCAGGGTCCCTGAACCTGAAGGGGATGTTGGAGACGTGGAGTCGCTTGGGCTGCGCCTTGCTGTCTGTGCTTTCCGACGCATTCTGCGTCTGCTGCTGGCTGTCCGACTGTGACACGTCTTCTGTCTGCTGCGTGGGAGGGGGTCAATTAAATACAACAAATGTAACATGGTTTAGATGAGTGAGATAAGTTGGAAATGTACTTAAATACAAAGCACAACTGCAGAGACAGCAGTATATTCTTGGTTCCTTGGTTCGATTCAAACTTAATTTGTATCTAAATCTTCCTTTACAGACTAAAAAGTGACCTTACTTTGAAATTAGGTTTGGTTAAAAACAGCTGAACAATAAATGAGTGAACATGATGTTAAGTGATTAACTTCCATTTACAATATGATGCTTGCTATTGTTACATCTACATGCAAAACGTAAAACCAAAGATTTGATTACATTTAACAATAAAAATATGTGATTTATATACAATTTATATAATTTATTATTTATGTATTCATGTATTTATATAATTATTTGAACATTATATTATATTATAGCAAATCATTATAAAAAACGTAGAATGAATATTCTAAACTAATGATAAATAATATGTTTCAAAATTGGTCAATATTAATATGTATAAACTAGGGGTGAAACGGTATGTGTATCGATTGTGGCGAGTGCCACGGAGGGAGTGAAGGAAACACCACGACTGGGATGACGGGGGTATTTTTAGGTTGCCCTGTGCCCCAGACACCACACAACCCCAGGTACAACATTACTGTATCTACAGCCACCAACAACGAACACCCACCGACTGGGGGTTACTCCAGGCCACACACTTTGCACCAACAGTAGAGCAACATAAACATAAATTATTAACACACAGATAATGAATGGATAAACACACACAAATCACACCACAAATAACACTATGATTTGAACATGTAAACATTGTGTTCCAACCTAAATTCTAACTTAACATAAACGTTCCTTATTCCCATGAGCCTTTTCACCGCCCAGGGCGTAAAGCCACAGGGGCGTACCCCCGTAGTCGCCACAATATTGAACTGCGCAGTACAGGGACCACTGTGCATGGTTCCGTAAGCACTGCGATATGAACAATACAATTCAATTAATCAATTATTGTAGCTAGTATTATAAATAAATACATAAATTAGTAAATTGAAGAAAAAAACACAAATGACGCATATGCACAGATTAACACGGGGGAAATATCACATGAAGTTAGTGACGCTCGCAGTCAGAGTGCAGTGCAGTCACTTGAGATGCCATTGGACACAGAGGGTGTCACAAAGTTGGGTGTTGTGTTCTTGAGCATGGCAAGTTTAAAACACACAATCAGCTGTGCCACATCCCCTCCCTAAAATTGCCGCAGTCTGAATATAAAAAACAAGTGTTGTGCATGGCGTCACAAGTGAACACGTTGATGAGACAACCAGCAGGGCTAGGCAAAAAATGAAGCGCAAACCCAAAAACAGCAACACCTGCCTTATACAACAAAACAAAAGAACATGTTGACATGTCAGAAAAATCCTTCTCTTGTGCTAACTACAGACAATTAGATGTGTAACAGTCACAGAGAGGACAGTGTACGCTACTATAACGACTCATTATAGCAAACTAGAGATCAAAAGCCCAGTCACACTTTGATTCCATGTTGATAGATATGCAGGACCACCACAGAAAGACCAACAACTCATCTAGTTGTTCATCGTGCAACACATTCATATTTGCCCACACATCACATATATATGCAAATATTTCTGTATCAGGCTCATTTAAAGGAGAATGAAAACAGACTGGAAAACGGAAATTTCACATTTGGTATAAAGTGCAGCGTGCCAAGTTAAAGTGCATTTGGGGATACAGCCTTACCAAACACAGGTGTGAGCGTTCAAAGACACGTTCAAGTAATACAAAAAATCAGTCCACTGGGCACACTGTTGTGCAGTGATTATTTCCACACCTATTTCGTCACAGAAACCTGCATTCTAATATACTCCTCGGAAAGATTAAAGAGAAAAATGACTCAAACACCTGCAGAGTAACTGGCGTTTCCTGGTGTAAGCCCAAATTGGCCGCCCGTCAACTGTGTTTTACTGGCGTTCATCTTGAGGTGTATCTGCAATCCGTTGTTATAGCCACACATATCTGACTGCCAGACACCCTGTCCTATCAAACTCTACACATTTGAACGGGTGGGGGGTATTCTCGTGTTATAACATGAATTTCAAATGCTTTGGAATAAAAGCGTCTGCTAAATAACATGTGAGTGTGTGATATTGTAAGATAGCTGTCAACCTTGAAAGGAAATTGAGTTTTATGGTCTATCCACCTTCAAATGTTCTCTTATTTAAAGCCTTGTTTTAGCCTCGCTGACAACTTATCATGGTTCCCACATATGTGTGTGTGTGTGTGTGTGTGTCACATTTTCCATTCCATTGCATTTTCTCTTTCTATTTTTGAACCCTCCCTCATACACCTTTCCCCTGTCTTAATATGTGCACATTTCTGTGCACATCTCCACTGTGTTACAGCAGTCTACTTTCGGCACTTCAAGTCCTAAAATAAAAGCAGCTAAAGCAGGTCTACATAATGTCTTGGCACTACCAGTACATCATTTGCTCCACCTTTACGCTATCTTTCTCTTCTTCTCTGGCACACATTCCTTACTCTCCACTACTGTTGTGTAAAATGCAGTAAATGGCTTGTGAGTATAAATATAACACTATAGAACACAACAAAAAGCCCTTAAACAATATCCATCCTTCTGCACTGCACACTGCGTACTGTACACTGTGTTACTGTCACTGTGTGACTTCCAAACCCCAACCCTTTCAAATCCATCTCCTCTAATGTCCTTAATGGCTTACATTTTAAATTTGAGGGTTCTTGGGTCCTACAGGTGAGGATAGAGAAAGAAAAAGAGAGAGAAATAGAGAGACAAAGAGTGAGAGAGAGAAACAGCGAGAGACAGAGAGAGAGACAGAGAGAGAGACAAGACAGAGAACGACAGAGAGAGAGAGGGAGATGGTGAGACACACAGACAGAGAGAGAAACACTACTGGATCAGGACAATTATTCTCAAATAGTTATTTATCACTCATATTCCTAAATTCCCTCCCAAACGTTAACGTGATGTCTGTGAGTTTCGTACTGAGATGTAGTCACATGAGCAACAGGTCTTGCTGGTTCTTTTGCTTCCCGGCTGATAAAAGGACCATAAGTTGCTGGTGTTAGTGACGTATATTGTGCAACACAGATATGTCGTGCAGTAAATGTTTAACAGGAAACAACATGTTACTTTAATGTTTTACGGCAAACTGCAACTTTGTTGACTTACAAAATTAACTTTTAATTTGACAAAAATGTGTAATTCATGGCACTATTAAAACGTGATCAAAACATATTTTGTCTGTCCATTGACTTCAGGACATATTTTTCCGAAATAAGTTCCCATAGGGGGCAGTGGAAGGGGCGCGACATGGGCACTTTATTCGTTAGATTTGGACATTGATCTGTAAACCTTGGTCTGGTAAGAAGCTCCTTACTTTACAACATCTGTCTGTTTCTCTATCTTTTGTCTCTATAACTCTTTGCTCTCACATTTTGTCTCTGTTGGCATCAATGAATGAAGGAAAAGAAAATCTGATCATTTTCAGCCAAATGATTTAGTCTCGCACACACACACACACACACACACACACACACACACACACACACACACACACACACACACACACACACACACACACACACACACACACACACACACACACACACACACACCTACACACACACAAACAGAAGAAGTGTTTGGGTCTCTACATTTGCAGAGTGAGGAGGGAGGGTGGTATGATAAGGCTTCATAAACATGCTGGCCAGATGAGGTCATTCTTCTTGGATAATCCTGTCCTCTCTCTCTCACTCGCACACACACACACACACACACACACACACACACACACACACACACACACACACACACACACACACACACAGAGAACGAGAGAGAGCGAGAGAGGGAGAGAGAGAGAGAGAAAATAAAAGAATGAGGGAGAGGAGACAGAGACAGCAAGGAACATTTCCACTTTCCAGCCATGCAGCATTATGCAAATCACTGTCCACTTGAGCAATACACCACCATTTTGAAAAGAAAGTCTGCTAAATCGTAAGAGAGAAGGAGAGGGTGAAACGGGAGGGAGGACAGAGTGTAAGAAAAGAAAGAAAACAAAACAGCTGATGAGTACCAAGGATAAGAGAAGGCCTGGTGTGTGTGTGTTTGTGTGTGTGTGTGTGTCACTTGGCAAGACACAATGACAGACAGGGTTGCGGGTGATGAGATTTCCAGATGTACGTCTCGTTTCGCTCCCCCCCCCCCCCCCCCAGAGTGATGTGGCTGCTGCAATGAGAGAAAGACAACTAAAGGAGAGAGCAAGAGAGTGAGGGATTTAAACATGCACTCATTTTTTAGTTTTTCTCTTATTATTACAAACACTAGTCAGCTGTTTTAAGCCAGCTGAAATAGTTGGCTTAAAACTGTAATGGTAACTTGATTGCATTGATTGCACAGCGCTTTTATCCAAAGCCCTTTGCCTCACATTCACCCATTCATACACCGACAGCGGTACCAACCAACACGTCTGGAGGGTTAGGGCACCTCGACACTTGGCTTTGCAGAGCCCGGGGATCGAACCTGCTTTTACCTCCTAAGCTACTGGGTGTTGGAGGAGCCCCCGGGGTCATCTGAGGTGACAGGGGGCCGAGCAGGCGGCTGCTCCTGCTTTGGCAGCTGGGTCAGTTCAACCGGTTGGTCCAAATCCAGGTGGGCCGGTTTGGGGCGGTCCACAATGTGCTCTGACTTGCCGATGTCCACACCAAAGTGTTTGTCCCCTGTCTCCAGCACCCGGAACAGGCCGTCATAGGGAGGCTGCAGGGGCCCACGGTGTGCATTGTGGTGGATGAAAACGTAGCCTGCCGGTGGAAGACCATGATGGGGACAGGGGCAAAAACCCTGCCATGTCCAGGAGCTTGGTCCACTGATGGGCTGCAGACCAGGGTGCCATGATTTTGGGGACCACAGGGGCTGGCCATAAACCAATTCCGCAGAGGAGGACCAGGGGTCCACCTTGGGGGCAGTCCTCAGGCCCAGCATGACCCACGGGAGCCTGTCAACCCAGCTGCTGTCCTTGAAGCTGGCCCGAAAAATGGCCTTCATGTAGCAATGAAACCGCTCGCACAGCCCGTTGGCCTGTGGGTGGTATGCGGTGGTATGATGCGCAAAGTTAGATTACACACGCCAGCCAACGTGATTTGCTTACCAGGGGCCAGGGCTCCTGACATAGTCAGTGTGAACTGCTTGGCTGCGGTGGGAGGGAGTCATATCAGCTGAGGAGCAGCGGCGTCCTATTACCGTGACGGCGCAAAGATACGCGCATAACTGTTTTGTCTAGAAGGAAAATGCATCGCGGCCAACTGGACTGCGAGAACTAAATAATACTTTCACAATTAGTTGGGTTGAATACATGCTACTTTAAGAAGACGCTAATTTAAAAAGACGATATCCAGACCATTGTAAGTTTACCGTAAATGCATAGGGGGTAATATGTAAAAGCAGCGCATCACACATCACGATGTGGTACAAAAACACGGCGCTCGCGCTTCATGCTGCACACGTGGCTAGTGAATGCTACGGAATGCTCAGCCAATCAAAACAAGGCAGCGTGAGTATTGGCCAATGGGAGGAGGCGCATGGAGTGATGGGCACGCGGACCGCTGTGAGCCCATTATCAACATAACAGAAACCTGAACGTGTTGTTTCCTCGTGATAGTGTACAACGTCCTGTGCTTTTTAAAAAAATGTATTTGCAATGTTGGGCACCAATTGCACAAAAGCACATTCCTTTTTTTGCAAAAACTAAGGCAATAAAGCTGTTTCTGATTCCTTGTGACCAGTCCTACGAGGACCTGGTGCAGCGTCTGGAGCCGGTCATCATGGAGCTGGAGAGGCAGGAGAACGTCCTGGTCGTCTGCCACCAGGCCGTCATGCGCTGCCTGCTCGCCTACTTCCTGGACAAGGGTGCAGGTACCGTCATGATAGGCAGTAGCATAACGGGTGTAGTACCAAAGTGAACCAGGGATGGCACCAGTGGTCCTATTGGGGCAAAGCTTGAGACTGTAATCATGAATATTTGTATTTCTTTTTTTATTTCTAAAACAATATTTGATCTGTTTCGACAGCGGAGTTGCCTTACCTACACTGTCCTTTGCATACAGTGTTGAAGTTGACGCCTGTAGCGTACGGTGAGTCTCAGCTTGAACTCTCATGTTTGATAGTCAAATGTGTGCGATACGTAAAATGTCAAATGTATTGCGTTTGTGAAAATATTCGTGTCGATGAGAGTGGATGATCTCATGAGCTCAAATGTAGTCTCACGGTGTCGTCTCCGTTTCCTCACTGTCAGGCTGCAAGGTGGAGTCAATGTTTCTGAATGTGGAGGCGATAAACACACACAGGCACAAACCAGAGGTAGGTACATAAAAGAGCCAGGCTGTCCCCTTCCTCGGGTGGCATCCAACCATCAATCATCTACCTCATGTGTGTCCCAAGACCATATGAGACCATATACTGCGGGGCGGATGGAGCATGCTAGGCGCATACGGTCAAATACGCCTGTCTGATGCAACGGGACCTCTTGTCAGAATGAGCCCCTGATGTGTGTGTGTGTGTGTGTGTGTGTGCGTGTGCGTGTATGTGTGTATCGTGGTCCAGCAGTCTGTGATGGAAGAAAGACATCTTGGAGTGTTGACGGTGGTGTAGTTGGCCTGTCTGCCTGGCAGGGAGTGAAGGATGAACACTGTGGTGGTTTCACGACCAAACGTTTTGTCCTTCATTTTCTTTCCATCATTGTCGCTTAACTTTTGAGTTTTGTGATTGATTTCTGAATATTTGTATGCTAATTATATCTGGAGCCATCGTTTCAACTTTGTGTTTTTTGTGTGTTCTCATTAAAATGTGTCATATGTATTGCATGTTTACTGTTTTATCATGGAGAATATTTGCACAATGTCTGTTTACCCTTTTCGTATGCATAAAATGACAATGAAAAACATTTTACTTTTGCAGTTTACTGTTAGTTTAGTACTGTTTGACTGAAAAATCCAAATTGTGATGCCAAAATCAATATTCGTGTTTGGATGCCGTATATTCTGATTATACACGTATATCTTTCTCTTTTTGTTCATGTCACTATGTTCATTCTTAATAGAGATGGAAATATAAATCTTCTCATGCCTTTGTTTCTTGATGGATGAACAATCAATATTGCACTATTTCCATAGTGGTTATCTCAATGTCTGTAATTGTGCAACTGTAATATGCCAGCTTTTATATGTTTACATTGGTGGGGGGAAATAAAAAGAATGCATTTCTTTATGCCCTTGATATTGGACAGTTGATATTGTAATTGCAATAAATCCAGCCCAAATAGTATTTTCAAATGAACTGTTTTCTTTAAACATTTAAAGAAAATGTAATGTTTAGTTGGAACAATTAGAACATTAGACCGTATGAGAGAATACATACTGTACATACAGATAGCGATGAACTTGGACAGTATGAATATACACCATATACAAATGAATCGTTTGAATCTGTTTAGGAATATGGGGCCTCATTACTGAGTCATTTCCTCTCGTTGTTTCTAGAACATTAACGTTCAGCGCAGCACAGAGGACGCACTACAAACGGTCCCAGCTCACTTCTAAGCAACCCGGACCTCCAGTCTCTCCGGGGCCTCCCTGGTTCAGTACGTCGTCCTGGGGAAGAAGGAGCCACCCCAAAGGCCTACTGCCAGGTGGATATGCAGCAGAGGTGAGCAGATGAGGGCCATCCAAGACACAGCGACAAATGAAGCACTTTTCAACTCGATGTTATCCGTTACATATCTGTATGTTATCTGATGTCTCTGACGTGGACTTTGTCAGTTATTTTCACACCACCAGGGGAGGTTTAGTTTCATGTGCATATTTGTATCAAGTGAACACATCCTGGCTCCAACCCTCTCAGCTGAGATGAACCCTGACATCAACAGTAACTCCTGGAGTGCCCTTTAAGCGTGCAGTAATATGTAATATGTTAAGTGTGGCTGCTGACTCTGTGAAAAGTCTACACCGGGTTGAAGTTGAATAAGCTGTTACTTTGTCTACTTGCGCTTAAGTAACACGTATTTCACATTCCCCCACACAAAATCATTTGGAAAGCAACACATTGGAGGGAAATGTCATTGCAAGCCCAGTTGTAATCGGACCGGATTACATTCCATGAACTTCCAATAAATCTAAATTAAATTACAAAATTCATTTTGTAATTTGCTCTTTAGCTTGTTCTGAAATTGTAAATTAAATGAATATATGAATTTATTCCTTAATATTAATTAAATGATTGATACATGTGCCAACAATGTGATGAAAAAATGTATTTAATTTCATTTAAAAAATGAAATGAAATGAAAAGGAATTGTACATGCAGGTGTAATATTTTGGCTGTATGTGGTGTATTGTATATATTTGAGAAAATGTAGTGTGTGTGCCGTTATTTTTTTTTATATGTATTGTTCACAAAAGATATTGTACTGCATCATCTAATGTAACATATTCCACATGTACAGAGAATAAGTCCTTTCAGGTTGGGATTTGATCAGCAACTTATGCACCTTAACTGTGCAGTAACACCGGAGGAGTGTAAGTTACTTATTGTGCTGCAGTAACACAGAAAAAAACATCAAACCAAATCCAAAATTCACCAGTAAACGCGTGAAATTCAACGTGGACAGGTGGGTGTACCAAAGCTATATGCTCTATGATTGGGCACCAACCCTGAGTGATTAATGTGGTATTTTTATATCAAAATGGCTCCTAGAGTACAGTGCAGCTCGTTGGCCTAACCCTTACCACAGCCAACTCCTCATTACATACGGATTACAAAACATGACTTTGCCTTCCTGTTTGCACTCTGCAATGTCACAGCTTGTAGAACTTTCAATGTCTAAACCATAGCTAACTCCAAACCAAAAGAAGAACTGTGGAAACATCCATGAGGTGGAGATGTTAATTCCCACACTACCAGACACAGGAACCATCGAAGCACTGGGATTCAAACTCAATGGCTCCAAGGGAGCTTATACATGTGGAATATGTAGAGTGGTCTTTATTGCGAGAAACGTCCATTTTTCTTTATAAAGTCTGTTTGAGTGAGTAAATAATCTCAGCCTGCGGCCATTTTGAGAAGAACTTCAACAGCAGTTCAGGTAGACATTATTCATTGTGACTATAGAAGAAAGAGTCTCTTCACTCGAACATGGGCCGCCTACAAACTGGATGTTGGTAGATCCTTCCATGTCAATAGTGTAATAAACCTCAAGTTGTTGGGAAATTGTGTTTCTTGTTCTTGAAGACTCTTAAGGCCTACATGTGTAAGTGTCTTTAAAGAAAACATTTTGTTTTCAGATGTTTAATGTATTAACTATTTGTGTTACAGGACAGTGTGTGTTTGGGTCTCACAATACAATTTGATTGATAATGCAACAGTTCACCAAAGAGAGAAACCAACAAAAATACAAACAATGATAATGCTATTTATTTATCTCCTATAGGGTCATCTCTGTGTGCCAAGTCAGGAACACTTTGCACCAATTTATTTCCCTTTTCATTTAAAGGTTGCCAATAGCAAAAAATGCATGTGCATATATTCATTTAAAAAAAACTTTTTAAGTTATCAAAAAAAAATCCATAATACCTGTGCTCATGAATATTGACCACTTACTTGATTACAAAAAGGATCTGCCCAGTTATGAAGGCAGAAATGAACAGGTTGCGAATTATTCTTTATGTACAAACGTCACTATTTTTCCAGCACAGGAACATCTTAAATGAAGGGCCAAAAAAAAATCCATGGACCATATACACCTTTAACTTTATGTTTCTGGAATTCACTTTAGAAGCCATCGGTCTGACCAGTGGTGTGTTCGTCATGACAGCCAAAGGTCAGCATCAGGAATGTCTGCGTCTCCTCAAAACTGAAGAACCAAAACACAAAGACAACGTCACACACAGTGAAGAGGAAACACTGTATTATCCTGCATTATCCTTCCTATACTTTACATTCTAAAAAAGGAGGAGCTAAACCAACCACTCACATTTTTGAGGAATTCTTCGGCTACGATGCGGGCTCTGGCGTTGACGGAAAGTTTCATCTCACTGATTTCCTTGTCGATCTCCTCCATGAAATGAATGACAAAGTCCACCAGCTTGTGTTTGTACATCTGTTCTGTGTGGAAGTTGGTGATGAGGAAGCTGATGTCGTAGCCCTGGAAATAAAATACAAAATATAAACCAGATTGGCCTTTCGCAGCATGTGTCACAGTGCGGCTCCGAAATGCTGCAAATAGACGCTTTGCTTCTCCTCACCGCCCACTGGTTTTCTCCTCAGGATGAAGAAGTTCTCCGCTCTCATCATCATGAAGCGCATGAACTTATGGCACAGGATCTTCTCAATCTCATCCGCCTTTCAAGCCAAAGCGTGTCATTGTAGAGATTAGTCACAGTCAGCGTTACAGATTAATTTACCACAACATGTGACCGACAGTGAGTCACACATCTGGATACATGACATGAGCAAGAGCCCAGCTATTCCCACCTGCTTGACAGCAATGCTGACTCTGACAGAGTTGATGGAGCCCTCAATCAGAACCTTCTCCTTTTCATTGCGGCTGATGACGACCGGCTGGAGAAGCAGCTCTTTACTACTCCTGGAGTGGCACGCAAACGGCAAAGTCACACACTGGGTTTTTAACACCATTTTAAAAAATCCCCCCTTCTATAAATGTCAGACATTCTCCGGATTTGTAGAAGCCATCGTTAACATGACCATAATGCAAACAACCTTGGATTAGGCATTTGACTCACCGTACTTCCACCTCTGGTTTGTTGTGGCGCTCCACCACTTGGGAGGAGAAATTCTCCAGGCAGAGGGCGGCCTGGAGAGTGGCTCGCACAGCGTTCAGGTACGGACGCAAGGTGGCCGTCTAAGAGGGGGAGGGGAAGGACCAGCGAGCTGAGTGGTAGTGCTACACCAACGTCATGGGTACAGTGGTAGGTAGCCTTGCTCCTTCACCATGTGTATGGCAATGAGGTTGCAGATGAATAAGCATATGTGTTCAAGACTCTTTATGTGCCCCTTTGGTCAGTGATTGAAAAGTAGCTTCTAAATGCCAATCGTAGGAATAATACACAAGGTTCTCAAAATAAGGGCCTTTCCACACGTTTATGAATCATGCTTTTGGTCAATAATACACGAGATCAGATAACATTAAAAGTTACCATGTAGCTAAACCTATGTTCAAATGAAAGTCCTGTTCTATAGCCATGTTTGATGACATCCAACCAAATATACTGGAACATCAGATCTGTCAAGTGGGGATTGGCAATCCAAGTATAAGAATTATTCATCCATAGCTGACTGGTCATTCCAGCAATTATTACTCCGTAAGTAATACGCGTGTAGTTTGAAATGTAGACTTGCATACTTATAAATGCATTTATGTAAATGAGATGAGGAACCGAGGAGGACAGGTTTCTAGTGACGTCAGGTCCCAATGCCCTCCTCCTCACCTCAAAAGGTATCAATACAGAGGAATCAATACATCTCTAAAAGGCCGAGTCACCATCTAACTAGAGGGCAGGTAAAGGGGTCAACATACGCCTCGTTGCTGTGGTGATTAGATGTGCATATCTTTTGAACGATGATATATCCGATAATCTGACATGCAGCATTATTTAGTTCCGATGGGCCACTAGCTAATGCTAGCCAGTTAGCTTCCTCTTCAAAGGAAATGACGCTCAGCGAATCATACAAAACGCCTCAAAGCGTCGTGCGACTATATCGCAGTAGAACATGAGAACCCAAACACAGCGCGAAACACGTTCGTTTCGCCTCTCAACTCAAACGTTTTCAAGTACAGAATGAAGATACTCTACCATGTCTGTGTCTGCAGAGGGGCGTCTGAAGGCGGAAGTACAGTTGTCAAACCTCCTCCGCGGGTACACCGGAAGTTGCCCGCTGCGAACTACAGACCACTTCTTAAAGTCACAGTAACCATTCAACTACAGACCACTTCTTGAAGTCACAGTAACCATTCAACTACAGACCACTTCTTGAAGTCACAGTAACCATTCAACTACAGACCACTTCTTGAAGTCACAGTAACCATTCAACTACAGACCACTTCTTGAAGTCACAGTAACCATTCAACTACAGACCACTTCTTAAAGTCACAGTAACCATTCAACTACAGACCACTTCTTGAAGTCACAGTAACCATTCAACTACAGACCACTTCTTGAAGTCACAGTAACCATTCAACTACAGACCACTTTCTTGACCACTTCTTG